>JALPQI010022969.1:0-14545 GCA_025490895.1 Thaumatotibia leucotreta
AAATGAAGAAAGAAACTGTACAGAAACAGTCTGTTTACCAATAGCGTTTATCATTTGGACGAGGTGCAACGGAAATTGAGTGCCCAGAGGCTCCGGTCATTTCCTCTCAGGCTGCATTGTAGCTGAAATTGTTATGGGTTTGTAACATTGTATATTTTACTATCATACTCGTAATATTCGATGTCTTAGTTATGTATGTTACATCATACATTTAAGCATTCTTTACATTACACTTGCTTTCTATGCGCGCCATTGCATGCATGCATAGCGGGAGTAATAATGATAAAAAAAATATTTTTCATCACACTTGCTGTCTAAGCGCGCCATTGCTTGCGCGCGTAGCGGGAGTAATTGAAAGGTGATATTCCCTAGGGAGTAATAGAAATGTCAGTACGTCATTTAATAATATTATGTCTTAAAACTTATTTTTTGTCGGCAAGTGTGATGAAAAACATTATATGCATCACGGTCGGTAAGATGTATACTAACTCGAGTCATATAATGTCATTGTGTATAAAGAGCGGTAAATAAGAATATATTTAACTAATTCTTTCGTTTAGGCGGAGGTCGTCATATTCTTAGTAAGTCCCTTTCGAGATAGGTCATGTTCGGTAGATGCCACTTTCTGAGGATGTCATGTTCTGAGAAGGCCGCTTTCGGAGAGCGACACGTTCTAATTATGTCAGATTCTTATATCGCCACTTTATGAGTTCGTCGCTTTCTGAGTTTGTCGCATTCGGAGTACGTCACTTTCGCATTTTACGGCGCTCCTGTGCGTTTCCTCAAGTTGACTCCTAAGAAACTAATGATCCTGATCAGGAATGGGATCGATTGGCATCAAAAAAGAATGCAAAAAAATGTCCGGATATACAACTATACTAAAGTTTTTCGGCAAAGCTGTTGCTTTAAAAAAATATATCATGCATGCTCAAATGTACTTGAAAATGCTGTCATACGTGACACTCGCGTTTTGTGTAACTGTAAATGTTCTCGCAAACCGTAGTATCGACTTATTATAGTTATTATGTATGAAAATTGGAAAAAAAATGTTTTTCGAATTTTATAAAATAATATATCAGTTAACTTTTATTAACGTACCAAACAACGTGACGAATTTAACTCAAATAAAGAAAAAACACGGTGTACTTATAGTATCCATCTTCTCTTTACACGATCCTGCATAGAGGCGGTCTGTAAGGCGGCCTGCCATGAACGCCCTCGCCCTACTTACTTGGAAGTCAACTGTCATTTCTAAAAGTTGCTATTCCGTAAAATAATGTTCCATTTTTGCTCGTTTTCCTTACTCAACCTGCTATAAAATAAAATAAACCATAAATAAATCACATACCTACCTATCAAGTTTTTGAAAGTCCATTTTCCTGTTTTTTTCTGATACCAATCACCATGCCAACCTACAAACTGTACTAGAAAGGTCACCAGCACCACAGTCGAAATCTTTTTTCCATAGAATTAGATTGATTTTTTTTGCATTCTTTTTTTGATGCCAATCGATCCCATTCCTGATCAGGATCATTAGTTTCTTAGGAGTCAACTTGCGGAAACGCACAGGAGCGCCGTAAAATGCGAAAGTGACGTACTCTGAATGCGACAAACTCAGAAAGCGACGAACTCATAAAGTGGCTATATAAGAATCTGACGTAATTAGAACGTGTCGCTCTCCGAAAGCGTCCTTCTCAGAACATGACATCCTCAGAAAGTGGCATCTACCGAATATGACCTATCTCGAAAGGGACTTACTAAGAATATGACGACCTCCGCCTAAACGAATTCTTTTACCGCCCGTGGCACACACAATGTTTTTCTAATATCCTAACACTCTCGTTAGTAATAACGTACTTACCATCTTAGATGCACAATGTACTCTACTTAATTCCCATTATGAAATGTTGTGTAGGTAATTGTGTACCTAATCATTATGATTAAAGTTGTCATTATTTCGTAAGAATTTTTATATTTCACTTATGAAAGCGTTTGAGCATGCATGAATTGCATGAAAGTATTTAATGTAATAATCAAACAAACTAATTGTTACTTATACAGTGTGTAAATCTAATACGGGCGATTAATTAAACCAGGCATGGGATTCATTAGTGTAATCATGGATTACAAGGTTTTTTTAAAGTTACTCTTAATTTAGACCCCACAGAATTTTTTTAAGATTATCGGAGCAGCAATGTAGGTACGAACATTTGTTATTGTTGATTTGGCAGTTATGTCATCTGCTTTTGAAATTAGCTGTCAACGAGTGCTTAGCTCGCGTATGTTGCTGTACATTGCGCGCCGAATTATTTTGTATGGAAAATTTTGTTGCTCTGATTTTAATTAAAAGTTATTTGAATGTACTTATTATGTCGTAAACTAACACCCCTTAAGAGCTTCGCCCATATTAGACTTACACCCTGTATAATCTAATTACGAGCAACTACTACAAGTGTAAGCAAAAAAAAGTATTGAAAAACGTTTTTTTTAACAAGTGAGTATTTGGACTATTCGAACACAAAACACTTAACGCATTTGTATCCAAATCATTCACTTCAACTCTAGTAAAATTACCAATACGTACATAATATCATAATTATTATTTTAGTATTGAAATTGTCTCACAAAATTAGTCTGTCCAAGTCGAGCAAACAGAAAACTGCCGTAATATCAGGATTTTTAATAAAAATTTAGAATTCTGCTTTCGCTTACGAAGCATACTCCAAAAAACTACAAGCATTCAAATAACTAAGATTACCGAAGTTCTAAATTGCCTAATCTAAAGCTAAATCTCTTAATATAAGTTTCCAAGGATCTAAATCTGTCAATTACATTTTTGGGCTGCGGTTGACATGAAACAATTTGCATTTGACAAAGCCACGGATTAATAATCCGGTCGAGATGACACTCGAGGGCGAAGGCTCTACAGACTGTTGAGGTTTTGTAAGGATCATTAAGACAGTAAAATGTTTTGGTGCTGTATTACAAATTTCTCGTTCAATGGTCGAAGTATGAGTTTGATATCTTGAGAAACTGTGGCAGTAAGAATACATTAAATTTGTCACCACCTCAATTCTTCCCGCGTGTCGTAAGAGCGGACTAAGGGCTTGAAGTAGGCCTCTCTTATTTACTTTGCATATAAACGCATTAGGAGATCAATACCCGTAATCTTCACGCTGAACATACAGTTTAGCGATCGCAATAATGTGCCCACTGGGTCATTTGCAGTAAATAATAATAATAATATGCCCATACTCATATACTCCTTTGGCGTACTAAGGTGGACTCAGACCGAGCTGGACGCCCTGGATCGAAGGGTCCGTACACTGCTCACCACACATCGAATGCTACACCCGCGCTCATCAGTTATGAGATTGTACATCCCGCGGAGGTGTGGAGGCCGCGGCTTCTTAAATGCCAAAAACCTCCACAACCACGAGGTGTACAATCTTAGAAACTATTTTCTTAACAATGAGTGCGGGATGCATCGTGATGTGGTGGCAGTAGACCGGAACTTCACGCCCCTCTCCTTGGCAAAAGAGAACTGGCGCAAACCTGTGGTACTAAGCACCGAGGACCGCAAGGCGGTATGGAAGAGCAAGGAGCTACACGGGCGGTTCTACAAGGCCCTCACGGGACCTGACGTAGATCTGCTCGCGTCGGTGAACTGGCTACGATTCGGGGACCTCTTCGGAGAAACCGAGGGTTTTGCCTGTGCAATTGCTGACGAGGTTATCATGACGAATAACTACCGGAAATATATCCTGAAGGACGGTACGGTCGACATTTGTCGGGCATGCCGCCGTCCCGGTGAGTCACTCAGGCATATTATTTCCGGTTGTTCTCAGATTGCTAACACCGAGTACTTGCACAGACATAACCTCGTAGCCAGTATTATACACCAGCAGCTTGCTCTTCAATACGGCCTTGTGGACGTCGAAGTGCCGTACTATAAGTACACAACTGCGCCAGTTCTCGAAAATGGTCGTGCCACGCTCTATTGGGATCGACCTATCATCACGGACAGGACTATTGTAGCCAATAAGCCTGATATCGTGCTGGTAGATCGATCGCAGCGCCGGGCTGTGCTCGTCGACGTCACCATCCCCCATGATGAGAATCTCGTGAAGGCCGAGAAGGACAAATCCAGTAAGTACCTAGACCTGGCCCACGAGATAACCGCCATGTGGGATGTTGACTCGACGATCATAGTCCCGATAGTCGTTACAGCGAACGGTTTAATAGCGAAGAGTCTCGACCAACATCTTAAGAGTCTCTCGCTAGATGGCTGGATCAAGGGTCAGATGCAGAAGGCGGTAATCCTGGACACGGCGCGGATAGTCCGTCGGTTCCTCTCTCTGCGACCTTAACCACCGGCAGCTTGGGCCCGCTCCGTTGCCGGCGGCACCCTAGGTTAGGTTTTTTATAATGTGTTTATATGTTTTGTATTGGTTTTGTATGTTTTATTTATTGTATTTTACTTTTATAATCATATTATGAAAATACCTAACCTAAGAAAACTAATAAATAAAGGAGATAATAATAGTAAATAATAACAACTTTTATTTCGGACGTAGTCCATATAACTAACTACTACATATTTAAAAATAAATAATACTAATTAATAAAATAATACTATATCTAAGAAGTGTGGAGCTTAGTCCATCTCTGCAGTAGAGGAGAGTCCCACCTATCTACTAACGCCTTCAGGATGCTGTTGGAAAGCCGGTCATAAATGTGTGCCTTTTAATTTTTATATGCGATCATGGACGGTAACCACCATTTTACTCGGCATCGTGCGTACTTTTCAGTTTTGAAACAAAAAAAGTATGTCTCTAATGTCACGAAAATAAGTATGTAAATTGAGATTAAATTACTCAGTTTAGTTACTCCCATACTATAGGTAAATGTATGAAACAAAACATATCAAAACTGATAAAAAAAATCTCAAATTCGTTACATTTCATACCTTCACAGAACTTTTCATACCTTTACGGAAAGAGTTGGGGTGGTTACAAGATGTATGTATTATTCTTACTGCCGTCACCACAGGGCCTATTGATATTATATTGATAAGATGTTTTTAACTGTCTTAAACCAAAATAATGGTACAATTAGACATTCCTAAGAAAACCTCAATTAAGGGCCGGTCAAAGCGTCCTCCGAAATAAATAGGGCGTGTCTTACAAATCGGCGTGGATTCCTTGCGGATTCCCTATTGCTTGCTTAGTCGAACTATCTCTACTTTAGTTATGGTAGCGAGTGGAGGTAATTTAAATAAAAGTAAGCCCAACTAATCTTCCTAACTTGGATCTTAGTGGCATTTCTCCGAGCGTTTGAGCCGCCGTGACTTCGGTGGCAACATTATAACCCGATTTTCGAGGGTATCTCATTTTTTTTGGATAATATATCCAAAAATAGTCGTCAAATACGTCTGCCAATAATATATCCAAAAGTTCTTGCATCTCTCACGGGATTCGTGTGATAAGGCTGCCACCGAAATTACGGCGGTTGAAACGCTCGGAGAAATGCCCCTAAGATCCAAGTTAGGAAGATTAGTTCTCATTCCTTAGGTTAGGTTAGGGGACGTGTATTACAAAAATTGGCGTGGACTCTAGGTGGATTCTCTATTGTTCGCCTAGTCCAAATCGAAACTCAACTTTATTTATTATAGTGGAGGTAGCTTATTACTTTTGCAGTCCTTTAGATCTGAAGCAGATTCGTTAGGCTTACTTTCCTTTTATACTATTAAAGATTTTTTCTCAGACTGCAAAAATGGCATTGTGCATTGCATAATTATGTAGTTACAGTTAAAAAGCAAGCTCACAATTTTGTATGCTTTGCGGTCCAACATGGTGATGCTTTATCATTAATATTGTAAGAACTGTACCAATGTACATTAAACCTGTGTTTAACAAATAAATTACTTTTGACTTTGACTTTACTTGCCTCGCTAACATACTTAGGTATTGCAGGTTCAAAAATACACATAAAAAAATAACTAGCTTCCCTAATGCTCGACTCTTCTGATCTGTGAGTAATAATTGTAACGACATCGCAGTCGCATCGCAGACTGAAGTGGATTTATTTTCCTCTTAACAAATGATTTTCATTAGTACTGTTTTTACAGAACATGCCACGACCAAGCCAGACAACGTTCTCTGCAGATTTTATTTACAAATTATTTTACTAGTTTTTTTAATAAACTCTACTTGCATGGTATTTTTAGGTTTTAGTGACTGTGACACAAAAGGTTCCCTGGAAACAACTTTTTTCAAAGTGATTTTGTCTCGAGTACTAACCGTGAGCCCTGTTGAATTTGCAGCGTGTTATTAACAAAAAAATATATAATTTTGGATTAAAAAAAAATGTTTGAACTTTTTTTTATCGCCTACGCGATGCCTACCCTGAGGATTTAGATGGATTGCCTCTATGCCATTAATTACACCGGCCGTCTTACTCTCTTACCTCGGAACACAGTCTTAACTATTTAGCGGCAGGTTAACGGGTAAGACGGTGGTAGCTATCCGGGCGGACCCTGCACGAGGTCCTACCACCAGCAAATTTCGTATTCCTCATGCGGTGTTTCATTGCTGGGCGAGTGAATTATCTCTGGTTGGCTTCTGTATTATATTCCATTTTAATTTTATTTGATACTTAAATGGCTATTCCAGTTTTAAGCGTTATCGTTTTAATCAAAATGATTGTAGCTAAATTTTAAAAGATAAACCGAATCAGATAATCTAAATTGGGTGTCTCGTCCTAAAGTCTAGGGTATTATTCTGTGACAAATTAGGTAAATAGAACATCAATTTGGTCTGAAATAAGTTAGTCTTGTCTGGAATGGCTAGATTTTTAGTTTCAGAGAGTTGTGAAGAAGAATAAAATACATTATCCTTGAAATTTAAAGACTAATAGCGTAATTCATAAACGTCTCACAAATCGTTTGTCCTTATCTGTAACTTTGACATTTGTGTTTGTAAGACGGGGACAAATTAAAAGTGGTTTATCAAAACTTAGGATTACGACTACAGGACTCAAGCAGAAGAGTTATCGTCAGATAACTCTGTGGATATAAAAATAGCTAGTCACGATCAAAAGCCCTTTTATCCATACAATATTGCTGGTTTTATTAAATGCAATTAATATATGAATCAATTTAACGACAATTTTGTTTGATTGGCTTTTTAATTTAAAAAAAAATCATCTGACCTGTATTATTCGACCGCGAGCATATTATTTATTATATGTAATATTAGTAGGTATCTTATTTAGTGAAGCTTTGTAATTTTTTGAATTAACTTCTATTTAAAAGAAGATATATACATACATAATACGACGCTTAATTTCTTGATATCTTTAATTATCTGTATCCAGTACAAAATGTCCTGAATAATTGCGTACTTTTCCAATTCCACTCAAACTTCCTCACATTCGTTCCAACAATAGCGATTCTTTTAATTGTATCCACGTGTGAGGTTTACGGATCATTTACGGAATAGACGAAGCATAAAAATGCTCTCTGATTTCTAAATTTCCTCTTTATTAGGAAAACGTTTGTGAATAATAATGACTGTATCACGGAAAAAAGAGGCAGGGGTAGGTCGAGGAAAGTTTTTTAGCTTTTTACTCTGATCTCTGTGGAACAAAAATTATAAGCTATTTGAAAAAGCTTATAATTTTATTGTTTAGTGGGCCACATTTTGACATTTAAGTCAGGAGGTACCTATAATTTAACCCTAAACTTGCAGAATTTAAAAAAGTCTCGCGATATAGCGTCCTTGCCGCTGTGTGTTACAGCAAAAAATACTGTCTTAAAAAAATACGTGTGTATCTTTTAAGACACACTGCCAAGTTAAGGGGTACGAAAGCATAGCAATCAAATTTTAATAAGAATAATAATGAAATAAAACTATGAAAAGAGTACTATTGCTTATCCGCTTGCCCGGCGTGGCTATTATAGGCATTTACCTCCTAATTTATACGCATATTTAATAGGAGAGGCTTACTTCCAGCAGTGGACTATCATAGGCTGATGATGATGATGATGATGCTGAAAACGATGAAAACGGATAAACTTGCGTATAGTAACTAACTTTAACTTCATTCCGACGTTTCGAACATTTTACAGGGTTCGTGTCATACGCAGACCACAAACCCTGTAAAGTGTTCGAATCGTCGGAATTTCAAGTTAGTTAATATACGCGAGTTTATCCATTTTGATAGTTTTATTTCATGTGTTATCTCGCGGTAACCGAAGAAAATATAAGAATAATAATATCAATATGAAATAATAATTCCTATAAACTGTTGTTTATTATATGAACTATTGTGTGTATAACAGGTGATCTATGTACAAGATCTTATCAAGTTCCTTTAGTTTACCAAAGTTTGAATCCCTCTTCTTTCGCTTGTTCGTAAGTTTGAGAATGCGGGCCCTGTCAATAGATCTTAATGCAAAGCCTAAGTATACTTTCTCAAGGACTATTATCTGATTATCTTCCAGGTTTAAGTAGTTTCTGTACGTTCGAAGGAACTATTTCGATTTTCCGGAATAACTATTCAGTGGAACGTACGTTTAATTCCATATCATTAAATTTATATCTAGAAATATTTTAATGATATAAACATCATCATCAGTCTATTTTTGTCCGCTGCTATACCTTTTCATAAATTTTTAATACTTGGTCATTTATTTACATTATTAGTATCACTTAAAACGGGATATTTCATATTTACCATGTAAATTGATTTTTTCGAGCATATAAACTGAAATTAAGCATGTAAATTGAAAATGACTAAATGCACAAAGAGATTAGAACCCAGGACCTGCAGATTCGAAGGCATGGACACTACTTACGGGCCGCGGAGGCCATCATAATACATTTAAGGTCCTGTCTTGCCTGTAATTTATCATCATCATCATTTCAGCCATAAGACGTCCACTGCTGAACATAGGGTTCCCCTTTGGACCTCATACACTGGTTGGAAGCAACCTGCATCCAGCGTCTCCTGGCGATCTCGTAGGTGTACGTCCTACGTCGTCTGCGTTTGCTTAACCGTGATCTCCACTTGAGCACTTTTTTACCCCATCGGCTATCTGCTCTGTGTGCAATGTGCCCTGTCCATTGCCACTTCAGCTTGCTAATCCACAGGGCTATGTCGATAACATTTGTTCGTCTACGGGTCTCCTCATTTCTGTTTGGATCAATTAGAGAAACCCCGAGCATAGCCCTCTCCATAGCTCGTTGAGTGACTTTGAGCTTTGAGATGAGGCGATGAGGCATGTAATTAAAAATCATTTACTCTTCAATTGGTTTTATTTTATCACCCACAAAACTTAATTTATTAGGTTCCCCCGGTCATTCTCGCACTCGCATGATGGTAAAAGTCATTTTCTCGTACACACGCTGCTATGTATACGTTTCAATCCTACATACATTATACTATAAGTTGTTGTTATTTTCATTAGACATTATTCGCTGTGTTAGCCCTGCGGGTGGTAAAGCCTGCATTAAACCTCATACATGAAAGCCGGATCAGGGCATAAACCTGGGACCATGCATGCAAACCTTAATAATCTCGTCCATATAAGAAAATGGGATGAGGATTACTTTCGTACCAAAGAAAGGCATTAAGTACGTATATAGGGGACTTTTTGACACTATTAATTAGATAAGGACTTCCGATTGTATTACAAGTTACAACCTTTCAAGAAATTTGCCCTAGGTAGTAACAAATAGTGGTAAATAGTTTAAGGGCCCATTCCGTAGGAGTAGCTTAGAAAAAAGTAGGAGAAAAAGGAAATATTTTTTACATTCCAGGGCAGGTCGATTAGCCTATTTGAAGATCGGCTCCATACAATATTTATTTTGCGACTATTTTTATATGTTTCAGCCACAATTCTGCTGAACATATGCCTTCCCTTTCGACCTCCGCATACACCAGTTGGAAGTTGGAAACAAACTGAAGCCAATGGGGTCGAAATTGCTCGAGGACTTTTTGACCCCAGAGCAGAGCATTGCACGCAGAGCAGATGGCCGATGGGGTCGAAAAGAGCTGGAGACCAAGGTTTGGCAAACGTAGTTTTGCCCACCCACGAGATGGACAGATGATCTTATGAAGATCGCCGGGAGACGCTGGATACCGGGTCACTTCAAACCAATGTATTTTAGAAATATTTTATTGAAAATCATATAGGAATTTAAATAATGCTACAATCACAGTATTGTGTTGTTTGACCTGCAAAAAATATATCAAAAGTTGAATACATATTTGATCACCTCGGACGTTGGTAAACTGGATGTTTAATAAATTAAAAACAAAAATCAAAAACATTCAATAAAATAATAAAATTCGATTAGTTCCACAAAACCTTGTTTACCTAGGTATTTTATTTTTAAATTCCCCTGAACCATTCTTCTGTAAAAGAGACTGTCCACTAATACCTAATTGCATCCGAGATCATTCTAGCTTCCTAACCAGCTCCAAAACAGCCGAACTACCCGAAACTCGCCCAAAAATAAGTAAACATTTTGATTCTTATGTCTAGGAGACAAAGTTCTATATCCTGTAGATATTTTTGAGGTGATTCCGTTGTTTTAATGGAATATTTATTTAAACTGCTTGCAGCATTTTAATAAACCTGGTTCATTCAAGCGATGCAGCAGCATCAAGCTCAAAATGAGAATTTAACAGATGCTTCTATTTTTAAAAGCGGGGATTCAGTGGTATTACACTAATTATTTAACTGGTTTCGTGATGAGAATAACTTTGTAGATTTTTATAGTATTAAGGTACTTTCATTTATACAAATCGACGGTTTTATATCAACGGGGCCAGCGAGCATGCCGTGCGGGAGACGAGCTAATACGGGTTCTGTGCTTGATAATGAAGACTTAGGCTCTCCAAAACATGTTCCTCGTACCTACTCAGTACACGTGAGTTTAACCGTTTAATTATATTTATAGGTATTATGTCTAGGGGTCAGAACTATGGGTGCAAAACTTTAACAAAACTTCTCAAGGGGACATAGCACATACATACATAAAATATACATATCTACACACCTACACATTGTAAGTTGAAAATTCCGAGATAGGGAATAAAATTGGATACAGATTTTTCAATAATATTCGTGTTTTTCTTGGTTAGTGTTCCCATATATGTCAATTTTAAAGTTTTGCAGCCATAGTTCCGACCCCTAATTACGTCTCACGAAGGTTTAAATTCAATTAATTAACGGTAATCTCAATTAAGGTTTGAGATGTGGATACTAAAAGGATATAAACAGGGTGGCCAAAACATAAGTGCATTACCGTTAAAATTGGTATCCAAAGTTTGGATTTAGGATGGGGTTTGGATTCCAAACCCCATCCTAAACCGTAAAAATATGGTCCGTGGTAGCTGTAGAACTATTTTTATGGTAATTTACGCACTACATCCGATCTTCGTCATCGATTATTTGGACATCCGTCATCGATATCGAATCTAGTGCGTAAATTCCCATAAAAATAGTTCTACGCCTACTACGGACCATTATTTTTACGGGTTCGGATCGGACGTGGAATTGGCCCCTATGATTTTGTCATCACACTTGCTGTCTAAGCGCGCCATTGTTTGCATGCGTAGCGGGAGTAGGTAATAGAAAAGTGAAATTTCCTAGGGAGGAATAGAAATGCCAGTACGTCATTTAATAATATTTTGTCTTAAACCTTTTTTTTGTCGGCAAGTGTGATGTGATGAAAAACATTGTGTGCATCGGGGTCGGTAAGTCGGTAAGTAAGGGAATACTAACTGGAGTCATTAAAAGCCCTCCGCCTACGGCGTCGGGCTTCTCAAAATCTCGTTAGTGATTCCGTACTTACCTCCCTTGGATGCACAATGTAGGTACTATTATTTCAAATTTTGGAAGGGTTGACCACGGTGCCAACTGGTTAGGAAAAAAAATCAAAGTGGGTCAAAGACGTCCAGTATTTTGGACGTTGTCGAATCGAGGCTTAAAAGATGCAACGTACTAACCCCGAACTGGCTAGACGTCCATTCATATTGAAGTTGTTCGCAAACTCTCAGTGACCACCTACGAAGTGTCGGTCTGTTTGCCCCTTAAATAGAAAACTAAGCCAACTAAGTTACGTAACTTGTCGGATAAATAAGAGGAATTGAGAAGATACTTTACGAAGAAAAGTTCCTTCAATGGTATTGGATACTTTCCTTTGAATAAAAAAAAATATTTATTCGACAGATTAATAGCAGAATGACTACCAGTTCGTCGTTGGATAAATGTATGCGTGAGATAAAATGATCGCTATCCTTCTTCTCAGACATATAAAAGAAAAGGACATCTAACAATTATCTGACTGATTTATTTTATTAAGTAATATAGAGGCCCTTACTGCCTGTTTCACATCCTCGGATAAATATACAAGTATCCATTCCCCAAGCCTACGAAAAGTACTGCTAACATTTATCTGACAGATAATTATTATATATTATTTGTTTGTAAAATAGGCCTTTAGTGAATAAATGGCTGTTTAAAATACAGATCTAGCGCTTACCTGTGAGTCCGTTCCTGCGGTATGGGCGCGGGGCGACTAAAGGCCCGGCCACGACATTGGTCTAAAGGTGCATTCAGACCAAACGAACATTCGCTATTCTAACCTCCCACCCTACGAAATTCGATCATTACACAAAATGTGATTGGTTGATTTCGTAGAGCGGGGGATAGAACAGCGAATGCTCTTTTGGTCTGAATGCACCTTAAGGCGACCAGCGGCGAGCGAATCCATAAGTTGGAACGAGATACCGATATGGGAACTCCCTCGCGCACGTATGATTTTCCGCTAAGCCGGTGGCTTTAGACCAATGTCGTGGCCAGGCCTTAAGGCGTCATTACAGTTGCAGAGACAGACACACGAATTTTGCGGATTTCGAAGTTCGCGGTAGGGCCGCAGGAATAGGCTCAGTTAAACTGACTTTGACTTCGTACCACCCCTTTGGTGTCGTAAGAGGCGCCAAATGGATTACGCATGAGACTATGCCCACTAGGACGTTCCGGCGCCGGCCAACACCGTCTCATACTTTTCCATACAAATAATAGTTTTTTTGTCTGATACGTTCATGCTACGGTCATGGTATGGTACGGTCTAGTGGGCAGAGACCTTATAACGGTACTTAAGGCCTACCCGTGTACCATAAGTAAAAGTAATACAAATATCAAGTGCCTTTGCTGTACTAACTTGTAAAGGTTGGCTAGGTCGCAAAGTTTCTGCAAGCGATTCGCCGGTAATCGCAAGCGAAACTTAGGAGCAGGTCACTTCTCGTTTGCTTGAGACTTTTAATTACAGTGGAAGTCTTTGTAGATAATCTGAGAACGACGGCAGAAAAACGATTGTGCTGTGTGATGTTAAAGAACACACTTTTATCTATGTGGTTCGTCAGTATAGGTAATTTAACCAGACTTGAGGTGGATGATTACACACACATACAAATGAAGTACTAATTGCAAAAAAATGTAGTGAATGAATGAATGACTTACGTCAAAATATTGAAGCAAATCCCTTGAACAAACTTTTTGGTCAATCTTACAGTTGCAATTGGGTTCGCTGTCAGTACGAAAAAAGAACACTAATTTCAAATTCTCCATGTGTTTACATGACATGTTGATGTGTGCGTGACCTCAACTCTCGTGGAACTAGTCAGCCATATTTGTTAACAGTTTTTTGTTTGGTATACTCGTAGATACCAAACAAAAAACTGTTAACAAATATGGCTGACTTTCTATAACATTTGACGTCTTTGAAACGTATCGTGAAACACGTACGCAGATAGCTTTTTACGTTAATACTAATAAATGTCAATAATTTTAACTAAAAATATATGTGCACTCAAGATTTATGGGTTTTAGTTGGTGATAAAACCAAGATTGTGTTCTAAGCGTAATTATGAAAGAATGCAGATTTTTAGGTTTAGTTTATATTTTTTTGTTTTATACTGACGAATGGTATATCTACTATCTGGTCAGTTACAGGCATCCACTGCTGAACATAGACCTTCACCACAGAACGCCTTAAAGTTTACCGAGCGACCTGCGTTGGCACCGAGTTGGGGTCTGATGATTGGATCTTGGAGAAATCGGTTGAAGTTCGCTTTTAATTATGTGATTATAGTTAATGGGAACTATTCGAGGAACCTTATTAAATCTTAGTACATTGTAGTGTCATTGATGAAAATTTTTAGTGAGGATTATATTATACTGAATATACTGATGTTACTTATTATATTTATATCAAGGAACACTAATTCTGAAACAAATTTTATACTTCACAATTTGAAGGAAAACTCCAAAGAATGTTATTCCAGCGTAAACAGGTCGAAATCACGAAAATCTCGCGCTAAAAATGTAACGCCAATTAAATTCTTACGTCGCAAAATCTTTTCCATGTAATCTACAATTAAATTTGGATGCTAAGACCCAAGTTTATGGTTCAAAATTGCATATCACGAGTATCTAATTATAAAGCCTTGTTCAAAATATGTACCTGCA
>JALPQI010022970.1:0-16303 GCA_025490895.1 Thaumatotibia leucotreta
ACGCGTACAAAATACCAAAAAGCTAAATGCCTCGCCGACCGCTACACCTATTAGACTGGGTTTCGTCGCTTTAAGGCACATTATGTATATATCTGGTGGTTGCAAAACAAATGTACATAGTAGGTACTGTTACTTGAACTTGGCTAGATTCGGTAAAGTACCGATAGCTTTCAATAGAATTGGTCATTATCGGTAATTTACCGAGATTTACCGATTATTAGTTTCCACTGGCCTTCCTTATTGTTGTTAGAAACAAGTATAGCCCCACATAGTTTGACGTTTAATATCTAAAAAGAGGTTATCTACGCTATGAAAAATGACTGCACGCTTGTCTTGCGGAAAGATAAATCTTTTGTCAAGTGCTCATGTGTCGCAAGAAGTGACGTTTAATATTGCTACGTCACTAATCTGGGGCTGTTGGTTGGTCATGAAAAGTGCCTATTACCGCACATGACACGATACAGAGCTTTTAGACGCTTTAAAATTACTCTTAAAAACTAGAAGCTGGAAGAGCGGGATCTTCTGTCACAAGTTTTACTATAATACTTACTAGAAGGTCCTAACCCCTTCCTAACACCAAATTTGAAAAAAAACTATACTGTGAATATCGTCTGTCTAGCATTCATAATTATTATTTAAAAAATAATTGCTCAGTAGGTATGACATATTCATTCATCCCGTAAATTATGACCAGTGAATAAATTCACATCCTAAATATTACGAGTATGTTATGTATCTATGTTGACATCACATAATCTCCAAACAAAAACGACCAAAAGATGCTCGCATCCGACGTGTAGGTACATAAAATATTAAAAATGTCCCACAAAATTATTCAATAACAAACATGGGTCTAAATAGCCCCACAGCGAATAAAACAGGGAACCTGATAAATTTGTTCAAAAATTAACTCGCCTAAATCCCGAACGAAAACAACATAAATGGTAAAATCTTAATGGAACAAAAAGCGAGTTGCGTCAACTGACAGCGAATGGAGCGTGTTTTAAAAATTTAAATAAAACCCTTCAACCCACCGTGGAAAATAACGAAATGAAACGATTGTTTAATCACCATTAAAAGTTTTCGGAACATTCCATTGTTCCACGGACGGGCAAAGTAAACACAAAATGCGGATTGTACAAAAGTGGCGAATATTTCGTGTTTCGCTGTTGCGCGGCGAATCCAATCGTGGATGTACCCTACCTTGAGGTTTTTTAGGGAAATTTAAAGGATTGAATACTTTGGGCTCGTAAAGTTTTGTTTTTTGAACGATTCTGAATTGGTTTTTGTTTTCAATGTGCTCGTCCTTTTTAATTTTCTTTGTGTAAAAGAAGAAGATATGGTATTTGAAGATATGGTGGATGAGCCTAACATCATGGGAGTGACAAAAGCCCAAAGACTCCGTTGGTTGGGTCACCTTGAGAGGATGGAGGAGGATCGCAGGGTCAAACAAGCATACCTCGGTCGCCCGCGAGGTCGACGCCCTATTGGTCGCCCTAGATACCGTTGGGGTGACATGGACGACACGGATCTGCGCGAGCTCCAAGTTACCAACTGGCGAGAGTTAGCGCAAGACCGAGGAAAATGGCGCATTCTGGTGTCGGAGGCCAAGACTCATTTTGGGTCGCTGAGCCAGCGGAGTAAGTAAGTAAGTAAGTTGTGTAAAAGATGATATATCCACGATCATCATCACCGTCCACTGGTAGATAAGCCTCCTCGAAAGATAGCCAAAATCGTTCTGCATCACCTGCATCCAGCGAACACTTGCGACCTTCACCGGGTTATTGGTCCACGATTACGGATTGCATACCCCGCACTGCGCTACTTTGTGAACTGTGCATAGTTGATACTGTACAATGAGGGTTTTTGATACTTTTTCTGCCGCTATGGGGAGGTGAGATGGCAGCACTGAGCCGACCTTTAACGAACTGTCAAAATAAAAACGCGCATTTAATTTTCAACATATTTATTAGGTTTATTTATTCTGAAAACCATTACTTTAGGCATATTGTTACCTAAAATAAATAAATAAAATAGTTCCAAGTCAATTCTCATGAAACTAACAAAGTTATAGTAATTATTTTTAATACCAGTGACTTTGAGCGCCTGTTTTAGAGTTCATTCTTCAGTTCGACGACCATGTATTAGTCGTAATCCAGTACAAAATCAATTCTCTTCCAAATAAAATAGAATTTCAATATTTTAGGCCCAGGTGCCTATGAATAGTATGAATCTGACAGCTGTCGAGACCAGGTGCGTACGAAGCGCCGCCCTGGTGGTAGAAAAATTATCGAAAACCCTCATTTTATCAAACATTTTGTACGTCACATTATCCTCAAATCTAAATTAAAATCAATCAATACATTAACTTTACGTTCACCTTCTGAAACAAGTTTGTTCCTAGACCCCGCCCGCTGGCAGCAAATGTGTTAATAAGAATCAAATCATAATCATGTTTCTTCAATTTAGGTACGCCATTGCACTTATGAACGCCAACATTATGAATATTTAAAGCTTCGGGTTCCACATGTGACTCTCTATAAGTTGCTTATTCGTAAACCAAGATATATGACATTGTAATAATATATTTGACAGGGTGGAAATACGGATTTTCGAGACGATAAAGTGCACGCGTTGTCAAGAGGGTCTCGAGGGGGGCGGGTATGCTGAGTTGTGAATACGAAGTCAAACTGATACTACAAATAACGTGAAGTAGGGTAATGGTTCATGCTAGTCGGTGAAAGACCGAACCCGTGCCGTCAGACGCAAAGTTATCAGTTGCTTCTTTTTCTACAATTTGTGTACATATATTAAATCGAACTAATCTACTTAACCTAACCTATATCTAAGATTGGCCCTTGTGGCATTGTACCGAGGATGCTGGCGGCATTTCCTCGCTGTATCGCAATACTGATGCGCTGTGCGAGGAAGTCGCCAGCTCTTCGGTCTTTAGTTACTTCAACCAGACGTTTCGCGATCTCAGCAAACAATTTGCGTGCGCTGGGGCCCCATGAACCTAAAATTTCTACGCCAAACGTACAAAATCGTACTCTTTGCCGAGGCCCTTATATTTATTACGTTTAATAATGGGAAGCATGACATCCGTCTAACATTAGCTGATTTGTCGGATGGTTTTTAACGCTGCGGAAAAGCGCTTATACCTGCCGCCTCCTAGTTTAGGCTTCCACCGGGCCCCATGGCGTATAACCACTACCGTCTAAATCAGGTGGCTTATGATGGTCCCGTTTTATTTATTTGTCGTGCTAAGCGTCACTTTCGCACTTGCATACTAGTTAGAACATGACTGTAACGCTGACAAATGATTATAGATAGACGCTGTACCAAGCCTACAGCAGTGTTATTCACTAAGGAAGCCGCCTTGCTGTCAGCGCTGTGTCAGCGCTGCGGCAGCGTCGAGCCTAAAAATTGTATTCACTAATGTACTTTAAACGACACTAGTGCTCGGCGCCGAATGCGGCGTGAGCTGGAACTACACTGCGTCGAGAGTTTGACGTTTAATGTACGAACTTCGTATTCTCTAACGAAAAACAGCGACAAACTCGCCCACAACCTCGCACACAGCCTCGATTCCTAATGTCAAATAAAACAGCTAGGATTTTAGACAAGGCTGTCTCGACGTCAAGCTCGTTGACGAACGCAGCGTCGGATGTGTGAATAAGGGTCTCACCAAACTAGTCGACGCCGTTTCAGCTAATCTCGTACGGAAAAAGCTTTATGGCAACGCAATAAGAGCGAGGACATCATAAATCGGCTCGGCCCACGCGAAACAACGTCTTTCGACGGGAAAACGGCGTTTTGCCGTAAAGCTGTTCGCATTCGTACGATCCCGTTTGCAGCCTAACGCACACGTTCGCATTCGTAAATCTCCTAATACCGCCGTACGGTGCCGGAAAGAGTTGAACGGCTCCGATCACGGCCGAGTACCTACGATAAGGACCGGTCAGAGCTGGCGGAAGCCGTTCAGTGTCTTCGACGACCGAACATAGCTGACGACGGCCGAACAGAGCCGATGACGGCCGAAGTAGCTACTGATGCGTTTGTAAACATTCATTGTTACATTTGAATTATTACCCACATTAATATCTGAAATAGATCTGACACCGCGAATTAATACTGTCGTAATCATACACGTCTGTTCAATTTCAAACTTAGGTTGTTACTAACAACTAGTCTCCAAAAATGAGATTTACGATTGCCAATTACCCGCTGTCCTATCTATCTGTTCGTCGGACTCAGCGGCTGTACGCGTGCTGTCTGACGTCTCGACGGCAGGACGGAGCACGGCAGAGCCGACCGCCGCTTTACAACCGTCGCGATAGCAAATCGCAGGCGATTGGGCGTTTCTACGGCCGCAAGGAGGGTGAGACTGCTTAAGGGTCTTACCAAACCAATCGACGCGGAGTCAGCTTTCGCCGAGTGTTTTACACCACACTATTCGCATTTAGCCGATCGATCGTCTCCGCGGTTGAACACCTGCGTTAAGCAGCTCCTTACGGCCGTAGAAACGTTCGATCGGCTGCGATTTGCTACCGCAACAGTTGTAAAGCGGCGGTCGGCTCTCCCGTGCTCCGTCCTGCCGTCGAGACGTCAGACAGGACGCGTACAGCCGCCGAGTCCGACGAACAGATAGATAGGACAGCGGGTGATCGGCAATCGTAAATCTCATTTTTGGAGACTAGTTGTTAGTAACTAGTTCGAAATTTAACAGACGTGTATGATTACGACAGTATTACTTCGTGTTGTCAGATCTATTGCAGATTTTAATGTGGGTAATAATTCAAATGAGTAAATACAAACGCTTCAGTAGCTACTTCGGCCGTCATCGGCTCTTTTCGGCCGTCGTCAGCTATGTTCGGCCGTCGAAGACGCTGAACGGCTTCCGCCAGGTCTGACCGGTTCTTATCGTAGGTACTCGGCCGTGATCGGAGCCGTTCAACTCTTTCCGGCACCGTACGGCGGTATTAGAAGATTTAGGAATGCGAACGTGTGCGTTAGGCTGCAAACGGGGTCGTACGAATGCGAACAGCTTTACGGCAAAACGCCGTTTTCCCGTCGAAAGACGTCGTTTCGCGTGGGCCGAGCCGATTTACGATGTCCTCGCTCTTATTGCGTTGACATAAAGCTCTTTCCGTACGCGATTAGCCGAAACGGCGTCGACTAGTTTGGTGAGACCCTTACGCAGGTGTTCAACCGCGTAGACGGTCGATCGGCTAAATGCGAAGAATGTGGTGTAAAACACGCGGCGAAAGCCGACTCCGCATCGACTGGTTTGGTGAGACCCTAAGAAAATAGCATAGCAGCATTTGACTGTATGTGCCTCGTTCAACCCATGGAAATGCCCGTAGATATTGTGAGAGGCCAGATCGTCAGGCATCCTTACCTCAATGAAGCTACTCACTAGGAATCCCTTGCATGGCCACTACGGAAAAAGAGCACATAGCGTCTGGTTCTGACTTCAGTCCGTCATTCATCGGAAAAGATGTCTTCGCCAGCACTTTGTAAATCACCTACCCATATGACTCCAATCTGAAGCATGTCCCATAGCACGAGTACCTAAGTAAAGGAAAAATATATGATTTATTTAAATATAATGCTATCTTTATTATCCCCACAAGATTTTATAGCAAAAATAGTCTTTTACATGCAGGGGATTCTCCTCGTTTATTTTCCACGTATTCGTAATCGTATTACTACTCATATTTACGGCCAATGCCTGCCACATGCAGAACTGACATATTTTCGGCGCGTTTTAATAAAATTGACTTCCCCCTATGTACATATCTCCGATGCCATACAAATGACGCTTAAATTGTGATTTTCTGCGACAAAGAAGAACGATTTGTCGAAGGTTACAAAATGGGTAAGCATCGGTACGGTATTATGCAGATATACCTACCAGATTTATTTTTAGCATTTTAGGGTTTCGTAATAAACTAGGAACCCTTATAGTTTTGCCATGTCCGTCTGTCCGTTTTTCTGTCCGCAGCATAGCTCATAGGCCGTTAGTACAAGAAATTTATAATTTGGTATACTTCAAATACAAATAATTTACTTCGGGAAATATTATTTGACCGACTATTATCTTACTTACGACCTTTTGTTTTGCATCATTAACAATAGAAAAGTGCTTGACTGCTGATTGTCTAGTAAGTGTTAAAGCAAAACAAAAGGTCGTAAGTAAGATAATAGTCGGTCAATCCTCTCTAAAGTCTATACAGGTTTATTAATCACGCGAACAAAGTGGTTGAATAAGATAGTTTAAAAAACTCAAACTTTTGATCCGTAGGTCCAAATAGTAAAAGTTTATCAACATTACCTCAAAATAGTTTCCCCCCTAAGCTTATAATATTACAATTAAATTATATATTATTTTATTATACCGTGCACCTAAATATTATTACACGAGCACATTTTCTGTCAAATGTACTGGTCAAGGTCGTAGATGTACGGAAGTGCCTTAATTCAAACATTTTCTGGGACAAAGAGCGACCTATTAATAAACAGAACAGTAGCCGTACCATTGGAAAGTAACGATTACATTGACGTTTACATACATACATACATACATACATTATCAGCCTATAATAGTCCACTGTTGGACGTAGGCCTCTCCTTTTAACTATGCGTATGGATGGACGCATTAGGAGCTAAATGCCTATAATCGCCACGCTGCGCAAGCGGAAAGGCGATCGCAGTAATGTGTCCACTATGATGACGCTGCTGCCCATCATCAATCTTTTATCAAATAATGGTCAGTGACACTTCAATTCCTTAGTCGATTCTTACGACAACCACAGGAGGAGTTGGGGTGCTGACAAATGTATTCTTACTGCCGTCACCACACGGCCAACACCACACCATTGACGTTTACTCGATGCAAAAACTAGTACATCACACCCGCTCTAATACATGAGGGTGAAGCGTGCTGGAGTGATTTACGTATAATAAACGCTAACGTAACCACATCCATTAAATCATCAGCGTATACACCGCGGTGTATTCTCTGTGTCATACATGCTTAAAATTATAACTACAGTAAGGGCCTGTTTCACAATCTCCAGTTAAAGGATTTGTTAGATGAGTTTCCCTAACGCAGTTTTTCCTAGCAGATAATTTTCTTTTCGCATTTTTTCCCGAAAGCGATTATCCTACTCACTTTTTTTCTCTATAGCTTATTTTTACGGTCGCTTTATTTCTGTTTCAGATATTTTTCTGTCTGAATTTTAACCTGCAGTTAAATTTTCCTCTGCAGCATATTTTACAGTAGCTTTGTTTCTGTTTCCGATATTTTTCTGTCTGAATTTTAACCTACAGTTCAGTTTTCCTTTGCAGCTTATTATTTTTACAATCGCTTTGCTTCTGTTTTCGGATATTTTCTGCCGTAGTTTTAACCTGCAGTTAATTTATACTTTTTTTTTATCCATAGCTATATTTTCCAATAGTTTTCTTTCGCAGCTATGCTATTCTCTTATTCACACATTCGACGCTGCGTTCGTCAACGAGCTCGACGACGAGACAGCCTTCACTTCGACGTCGAGCGTAGCGCTGCGAAAAACGGTATTCACTAACGTAGAACAACTCGTCGTCGAACTGGTAGGCGGTAACTCTCGACGCGCGACGCAGTGTAGTTCCAGCTCACGCCGCATTCGTCGCCGAGCACTAGTGTCGTTTAAAGTACATTAGTGAATACCATTTTTAGGCTCGACGCTGCCGCAGCGCTGACACAGCGCTGACAGCAAGGTGGTTTCCTTAGTGAATAACACTGCAGTTCCTTTTATATGATTTTATTAATGTAAGGTACAGTCGGCTAATTTCAAAAATGTCTGATACGAAAATATCTCGGGGTATTCCAATATAATTTTTTAGGAGTCCGTAGTCAACTGGGAACCTTTATAGTTTTGCCATGTCTGCCCGTCTGTCTGTATGTTGGAGGATAATCTTAGTAAACGGTAGTAATAGAAAGCTGGAATTGCTGACACCAATATGTAAGCCACTGATGCCAACAAGGTGCGCAAATAAAAAAATAGAAAAAAATTGTACAGTAAAGCCTGGCAAGATAGTATTAAACCTTGGCCACCATGCGGATTTTCATTGGTACTAATTAATTTTACTGGCAATGTGTACTTTTTATCAGCATACGTCAAAATTCATAATATGTCAGCTTTATAAAAAGAATTAAATATTTTAAAAATACTATCTATTTTGCCGAAAAAAATACTAAAAGAAGCTTTAAAAAGATAACTGAATGCGGTAAATTACTCATAACCAAAAAAGAATGAGGGATTTCACAGCAATCCGGGTAACAATGTTTTCCGAACAGTGTTTGGCAGCCATGACACTTCAAAGAGGTCTACCATGAACCACGAACGAAGTTTTGCGTCTCTATAGGCTTACGGACGTAATAACCAGTGCGACAGAGAGGTAAAATTTCGTTCGTGGTTCTGAGTAGACCTCATTATTGCCATATGAAAGCGGTATATAGCCACATGAATTCAGGGTTTAATACTAACTTGCTAGGCTTTACCTCCCGAACACCAAAAGTGGGGGATGATTTTTTTTTAACCCCATCGTGTGACATATCGTTGGATAGGTATTTGAAAAATTATGGGGGTTTTCTAAATTAATTTTTTGACACAGGGTAAATTTTTGGAAATAATCGCCCGGAAGTTAAAAAAATGCGTCCCCCCCCTCTAACTTTTGAACCGTAAGTCCAAAAATTATGAAATAAATCATGAATCGCTCCATCAGGATCCCCCATTTTTTTCAAAATATATTACTAACCGTTCTATGCGAAACACGCAAATGACAATGTCAATGTCTTGCCTACTCATTGTGAAGTATTAATTTTTTATGATATAGAAGTATAGAACTTTCAATATCCTATTCAATTTAAAGAGGTTTGCTTAACAAACATAACATCGAGATATTCTACCATTACATACATTATATGAATAAGAATATTTCAAGCAAAAAAATATATATACTACAGAGCAATACAACGAATGTAAAAAAAACCGGCCAAGAGCGTGTCGGACCACGCTCAGTGTTGGGTTCCGTAATTTTATTTACCATAACTCAAAAACTTAGCCGATCCAGGTCAAAATATTTTTTCTTGAAAGTATTTATAAAGCTTTACTTTCATAATTTTTGGACTTACGGTTCAAAAGTTAGAGGCGGGGAGGGAACCCATTTTTTTAAACTTCCGGGGCAATTATTTCCGAAAATATTACAATCACCAGTGACTTACATATTCGTGCCAAATTACAGCTTTCTAGTACTAGCGGTTACTGAGATTATCCTATGACAGACAGACAGACAGACAGACATGGCGAAACTATAAGGGTTCCTAGTTGACTACGGAACCCTAACAAAGTGTTTTTAAACAAATTTGAGCATGTAAAAAATTGGTTTAGGGAAATATTGCAAGCAGAAAATATACTACAGGGTAATAAAACGAATCTAAAAAAACGCTTTTGTAAACAAATTCGTGCGTGAAAAGAATTAGTGTAGGAAAATATACTACAGAGTAATAAAACGAATGTGAAAAATGCGTTTTTGAATAAATGCGATCATAAAAGTGGCTACCATGAAATAGTAAGACAGGGAAATTAAAAAAGTGGGAAAATTTGCGACTATGAACAACGGCGAAAAGAAAATTATCTGCAAGGAATAACTGCGTTTGGGAAACTCATCTAACAAATCTTTATCTGACAGATAGCTTTAACTGGAGATTGTGAAACAGGCCGTAAGTATAGTATAGTACCTATACCTATAGGTTCTCAAAATGTAATGCGATTAATACACATATTATGTAAGTTGTGTTTGCCTATAATTGGGCGAATATTCGAAAATGATCCCTGTATCCAAGTGTAAAGTGTATCAGCTATAATATTGCACCTGTTGGCTCAATAAATAAATAAATACACTGCTGAAAAAAAGCCGCTTAGCCTATGCGTAGGGACGCATTAGCAACCATGCCACGCTGGGCCAACGGGTTGGCGATCGCAGTAGTGTGTCCACTATAATGACGCTGTTGCCCATCATCAATCTTAGACTGAATAGTCAGTGACACTTCAATACCTTAGTCGACTCTTACGACACCATGGGCTGAGTTTAGGGTAGTGATAAATGTATTCTTACTACCAACTAACGTAGCTAACGTAACCGTTACTCGCCAACTCGTGGTAGGGATACTGTACCCGTTTCAGACCGGGAATGTTAAGGATGTGTTTATAATTAAACATGTGGGTGTTTATATTGTTTCCCCACCCTTTTAACACATTGTCTTGAACACAGTCTGTAAACAAAGAGGTTATTATGAATACTTCCTTAAGAAAATACAGTGCGGAATTTGTTTTATCTTTTTGCGGCAACATTATGGAGAGTAAATTTAATTATCCCTTTAGGAAGCGAGTGGCTGAGTGGTTTAGAAGTTAGACTTTCAATCCGGGGATCGTGGGTTCAAATCCAGGCTTATACTGCTGATTAAAGTATCAGTTGATTCTTAGTACTAGCTTTTGGTGAAGGAGATCTGTGTGGAGGAGAAAGTCTGTATAATATTCGCGAAAAAATTCAAAGGGTTCTTTGGGCCAGCGTGGGCCCTATAGCTCATTCCCACTGATACATAAGAAGAGGTACAAGCCCAGCAGTAGGACATAATTAAGTATACCGTTTGTAACGTAAAGGTGCGTTCAGACCAAACGAGCATACGCTGTTCTTTTTATCCCCCACTCTACGAAATCAACGAATCACGTTTTGTGTGACGATCGAATTTCGTAGAGGAGGGGTTTAGAATAGCGAATGCTCGTTTGGTCTGAATCCACCTTTATAGAGCAATAAATGAAACCAGGCATATAATTCATTAGCGTATCATTAAATGAGAGGTTTTTAAGTTACCTTTAGTTAGCTTCGTACATTATTTTTTTAAAGAATTTCGGAGCACCAATATTGTACCTATTATGTCATCCCCTTTTCAAATTACCATTACATTGCGGGCCATATTATTTTGTGTTGATATTTTTACTGTAATTATAAGTAAAAGGTACTTTAATGTAGGTACTGAAACGTGGTCGCTTACAATGGGCCTCATAAGAAGGCTCAAAGTCACCCAAAGGGCAATGGAGGAGTCTCTGTGCGAGATCGGATTAGAAATGAGACCATCCGCAGCAGAACCTAAGTAACCGATATAGCTCTCCGCATAGCTAAACCGAAGTGGCAGTGGGCGGGGCACATTTCGCGGAGATCCGATGGCCGTTGGGGCGAAAAGGTTCTGGGGTGGCGGCCACGTACCGGAAGGCGCAGCGTGGGTAGGCCCCCCACAAGGTGGACTGATAACCTGGTGAAGGTCACAGGAGTCCGCTGGATGTGGTTGGCGCAGGACCGGTCATTGTGGCAATCTTTGGAGGCCTATATTCAGCAGTGGACGTCTTTCGGCTGATATAATGATGATGATGATGACTTTAATGTAGGTACTTATTATGTCCCATACTAACCCCGTTAATAGATAAGGACCGTATCTAAATGTAAGTAGACAACTTTAGGGCCCTATAAATACGTATACTCAACTTTATATAACAAAAACTGTTCAGTATATTATGAACCATATTAATGGGTATGATTTAAGGTCAGAAACAATATGTCACTCCGGTAAAATCAATGAAATGGTGTAACGCTTGAAAAGTCCTAGCCTATCTCTACCTACTCACACAGCCCACTATCCCATGCAAATCAAACCCCATAAGCTAGAGAACCCTCAGTATTAATACAAACCTTCAAGGAACCCTAAAAGTTTACCTAACAAAGCTATGGTTCTATGGTATTCTGTCTTGACTATAAATATTTTGGCCAGAAGAAGTGATGTGATCGTCTAAGTAGCGGCAGGACCCCGTAGCGGTACGTAATGACCTAGATTCTTGAACAAAGAGTGAGAGTTATAGACCTAAAAGCCCTAACTAGGATAATGTAAAGACCTAACAAATGATATAATACTCAGAACACTAGTATAACAGGAGAGAAATGATAAAAGTACTTTAAACACAATAAGATTTATTATTATTAAAATCACGGTAATATTATTACACACACATCGTAGTAGCTGTAGAACAAACACAAATATATGGAAAGTATAAGTAGGTATTATAGAAAATGCTATAGTTAATTGGTAAAATTAAAAGGCACGTGGATAAAGGTAAAAGATAAAGATAAGTTTTAGTTAAGTATAAAGACAACCTGTAAGTATTAAAAAATATATAAATAATATCCCCTACCCACCGATATAGAATTACAGTTATTATTAACTATTGCAATTCTAACACGGCTAGACACGGCATTCGGTTGGGTGAATTTGCGAATTCAGTTTATGTCAAACTGTATGTGTTAGTTCCTTGGAACAAGAAATATTAAATTCATTATTAGTGTGTGACACTATGTATGTAGCTATGAACTAGTTCTTGAACTAGATGTGTAAGGAACCGTGATCCCTTATTATATTCGTATTTCAGGATTATTAGACGTTGCAAATTAACCCGGTCCTTAGGATGGGGTAAGCTCACCTATTCTGAACCAATATGGAAGGTAAATATTTTGTGGGCCTAGGTCCTCTTTTCCAAAAAACATTATTTTCCAGTTCCATCAGATGGCAAATCAGGAGTAGGTCGAATATGTACCCTTGGGTGTAAGTGTATCGTAATACAATTGGCCTTAACCAAGGTTTGAAGTTTGAGTCTATTCAAGACACCATTGTAATACAGGTTTATATGCTTGTACTGTTCCTACGTTCCAAGTATAGCAGAAAACAGTACCTAAAATCACGTTACGATCATTTAGCGCAAACCAGACAATGTACACCTGAACAAAACATCAAAACAAACCACTAAACCGAAATGTAAGTTAATATTATTCGTCCATCAAACCATCTTCAGAAAACCAGTATTTATCAACTAATTCAGTAAAACTTTATCAAATAAATATGTTCAAAATCAATAGTTATACCATTCCACATTCGTTCAGAGACCTACCCACTATATGGGCCTAAGCTCTTTAACTAGCACTTTAACTAAACACATACATAAAGATCATATAAATAATAATAAAGACAATTAACGCATAATTAGTTAAGTACTGAAAAAGCATTCACTATTATATTAATTCCCACCCTAAAACTTCACAAACAAGAATTATATTGAAAAACAATTAACTCACTTTATCCCAAAACTATTTCGCACTAAATAAACCATACATAGGATAAATAAAATAATTAGCCCACTTAAATAATTCACAGATAAAATCAAAACAATAATAAATATAACCGTCCAACTAGCCAACCTTGGTCCCTTTTCATTAGCAATACAATCTAGGTATTGATTATGTATACGCGATTTATTCAAATAATCGAAATATCAAGATAAGACCTTTAGACACTGACGCTAGACTCCCGAGCGCTTCCCGCCGCGAAGGGATTTCAACTTCAACGCCGCCACTCTGTTACGTAACCCTGGACCTGCCGTCCATCTCTGTCTCTCTTAGGAACTAGAATTTACCCCTGCATCTCGCGTTTTGTTCTTTCATACTCGAATGTATTTATAAATAGAATTCACTCTAGTCAGCGGCTGAGCATCGCGCCGCGAGCCCGCGTCCCGTCCGCCATTTTGTGGACCGATGCTTGTACAAATATTATTTTAACTTAAGAAAGATACATTAAAATAGAATAAGGCTTGGTTATGCACTAACTTTCATAACAAATATACGTACCATGTGTGTTGTGTGGTGTAGCTTATTGCTTAATAATTCTCTCACTATTTACTAACATTTTATAATAAAACTCGTTATAATTATACTGAGAGCTAACCGTGAGACAATAAATGGCTGTATTTAAGTATACTATTTATAAGTACAATATGAAAAAATCCAACTTCCATCATGTATATAAAAGTGTGATATGGTAAATGGAAATATCTATAAGTTAAATAGTGCTGTGAAGATAAAACTGCGTTAATATTACCTAGCTTTGAGCTTAGGTATACTAGCTCCAGAACCTAGTAATAAATAGGAGGTAAGCTTTTGGAATCACCTACAAATTTCACCAGCGTTTGAGCTAGAATTAAGGTAGGTATTTACCTATGTACAAATAACGTAATTATAAAACCTCGATTATAGATACTAATATAAATAATATTGTATAACTCACCAGGGTTTAAACAAATTACCTGAACACTATAGCTTAATAGACACTCAGACAGAATTACTACTTACACTGAATCTAGAATCTAAAATAGGTACTTAGACTACCTAGGAACAAAGTAATGTAAAGTTTACTCTTCAATCTTCAACTCAAAGTGATCCCGTCCTCCCGGCGACATTGCCTTATATACCCTAGTCTACCGACGCTAATCCCAGTTTTGTGTTCGGCCCTTTTCACGCCTGCGCACTTACTATGGATGCTGCGACCGTCGCATAACAGAAGCGTCTCTTAATCAGACATGCGCAATGAGCATTTAAAAGGCGCCAAACGTTAGCGCCAATTTGACCGTCGCGTCGGTTGCTGGCGTCTCGATCAACACGCATGCGTCCCATCTCGAGAGACGCTTCCTAGCGTCGCCCTGTTACTAAGAGAAGATGGCCTTGGTTTCGATGTTTTGGCGCCAAGCCGTCGCGTCGCTTGGTTTTGAGGTTTTGACCGTTGATGATTTCCTTGGTGGTTCGCGCCAATATCCTAAACTGAGTAATTATTATTACCTAAAACTAAATGAAACAAAAATAATAAAGTTTAATTAAGTAACGGACTTTTGTATCGTTACATTTGATCTGATTAACTTAGAGACACGGAAAATAATTTTGGACGACTGGTGTAAAATTAAGGGCATAACAATAAGAAAGCTCGTTAAAAAGTATAAGTTCACTTCTGCAGGCATATACAAACCGATAAATAAGTTCGCCAACACTTGAACTTTAGAATATCTGCCCAAGAGTGGAAGAAAACAGGGACCATGGGACCCAGCGTTGCATAAGAAAGTAGTACGAATATTTTTACAAAATCCAACTCTTTCAGTCCAATGCTACCAAAAAAGCGAAAACTCCGTCTTTTATGATACAAAAAATTAAAAAGAGTCGTAATCTAAAGACATATAAAAAACAGAAACAACCTAAAAGAGATGAAAAAAAGTCGTATCAGTTAGAAAACGGACAAGTAAACTGTATGATCATGTTCTGACTAAGAAAAAGCAATGTATTATCATGGACGACGAAATGTACTGCAAACTAGATTTATAAACGACCCCTGGACCTTAGTATTGTACCATGCCCGCTGGAAAAAGTCTCTCTAAACAAGATACAGTTATCAGTGTTGAAAAAATTGGTAAATAATATTCGTATGGCAAGCAATTTGTCAACGTAGCATGAGTTTCAATTATTTTTTTCACCACAGGTAGTTTAAGCGCTGAAGTATACCAAGAAGAGTATTTAGAAAATAAGACTGCTGCCTCTCATTAGAAAGCATAGGATGCCTACTCTGTTTTGGCCTGATTTGGCGTCTTGCTATTACTCGAAAGCCACCCTTGAATGGCATAAAACAAACAAGGTTGATATAGCCGAAAAAGACATGAATCCCTCCAAGTGCCCTGAAGTACCCCCAATCGAAAGATACTTGGCTTTTATGAAGCGGCAGCTTCAAAAAATGCCAGAGCTGCAACATCAGCCGACGACTTAAAAAAAAAGTAGAACAGGGTGTCAGGAAATATAGCAAATGTTGTCGTCCAAAATCGAATGAAGGACATCCAGAAGAAAGTAAGATTGACGGCTAAATAGGGGTCCTATGGCAGTCTCTTTAGAACATAATTCTAGAAAAAGTGTTGAATTTTAATTAATTTTTTGTTTTATTTCAAAATATTACTTAATATTAAAATTGTGTCACTTTTATCTTGTCTACTTATAATTCGATACGGTCCTTACCCATATTCCGAGTACCTATTCCATCATCATCAGCGTATGTTAGTCCACTGCTGGACGTAGGCCTCTCCTGTTAACTATGCGTATAGACGCATTAGGAGGCAAATGTCCATAATCGCCACGCTGGGCAAGCGGATTGACGATCGCAGTAATGTGTCCACTATGATGATCAATCTTGTAGAATGGTCAGTGACACTTCAATCCCTTAGTCGACTACGACACCCGCAGGAGGAGTTGGGGTGGTGACAAATGTATTCTTACTGCCGTCACCACACGGTAGCGAGTACCTATTCCGATTGTTTAAAATTACACTCACTTCAGAAAGGCGTCAATGTCTAAG
>JALPQI010022971.1:0-13734 GCA_025490895.1 Thaumatotibia leucotreta
AATTAGAAATATCGACGGAATGAACATACAAATTAAATTGACAAGCAACGTCAAACTCGTAGCGAAAAAAATAATCGTCCAGGTAACCAGCCATTATTACCAAAATACCCCTAAATACTGAAAAGGTATACAACCTTCAGCAATGCGATATGCACAATGTTGTATTACGAATTTGTAGACTGGGCACGTAAAAAATAACTAAAAATACAAAAAAAAATAAAAATATTACCCCCATCAAGATATAGTTCAATCGATTCTACTCCCGATTCTGAACAAACGGTTTTCTGGTTTTTGGTGTTAAGTGAAACACCGTGTATAAGTACGCTTGCAATGAATACAAAATAAAAGAAAGTTAATAAAAACGGTAGGCTGGAGTAGGTTTAGTTTAGTAGGATTCCAATTTGTTAAATGATTAATAATACCACTGAAAGACACATGAATCCGAAAGACTGTTTCATTGTATACAACCCAAGTTTCATTGTAACTTAACAATGTCGTCGATAACTGCGACATATTGCAAAAAAGTTATGTTTTATGTGTCCTCGTAGTATGACTGCAACCCAGTCGAACGCGGGAGGGTCCTGGGCATCTCCACGATAGATATCATACACTTTGTGACAACATAAATATCATGTTGTTTTATTGTGTACGTATGTTTTATTGTTAAACATATTACTTAAACTATTGCCATCAATGAAACATTGAACTTTTTAAACTGTCCTATCTCAGCCAATTTGAAAGTTAAAAAATCGTATATTTTGCCATAAAATAGACTAATAGTCATCATTCTTTATGGTATGTAAAAAGGTGGCTCTAGTTCTGAAAATTGCGTATATATTCTTAAAATGTTTTTGAAAAAAGTGTATTGTTTCAATGTGTACTAATAAATAGTGTTCAGTGAAACACCGTGAGCTGTTTCATTGTAAACAAAAAATATCACGGGTAACCAACATTGAAACAGAGTTACATAAACAGTAGCCAAATATGTTATTATATATTATGTGGTTGTTCTTAGTAAAAAGTACTGATTCTTGGGAAGATTAATTTATTAACGAATCTTTATGTCATTGGCGCATTCAGCAACCGAAAATTTTAATGAAAACAATGATATATGAATACAATATGTAGTAACAGAATGTTTTAAAAGATAAAAAATATGTTTTTTGACTACTATTACTACGCATATAATTTTACGAAATAATTAATATATAATATAATTATACTAGTCAACAAAAAATATTAAAAATGTACTAAGTAGACTCTCTTGTACCACCCGGGGTTAGCCACATAACCAGGTATTCACCAGCAGGAGCTAAAGTGACCATTTTATTGTACATGTAAAATTTGTCACTCTAGCTACTGGTCAGTGTTTAACCCTAGGTTATACAAGTGGGCCTTAATAGGTGCTAAATGGGTGCTAAAATGGTGCTAATAATGAGGTGCTAACCATGAAACATGTTTAAATGAACAGTCTCATAGAATAGTAACCTTTTGCAATTTCACATTTGGTGTACAATAAAACTATACAGTACACAACGAAACATGGACCTGTTTCATTGTACATTACATAAAAATGTTTCATTGTGAGACACCAGGGTATTATTTTAAACTAAATATAAAAACGAGGCCAAAACTTGAACTAATTTTAAAAGTATTTAGCTTAAGATAAACTTGAATATATATACAATACGACAAAAATATAAATACTACCAAACTATTCTCTGTATTCTTGCAAAAAATTACGAAATATAAATAAAAAATTTTACTTTTCCTGGTTCAATTCGCTTTGAAGCATGTAGCGACGTGCTCCTTCTGCGATCGTCGCTCGCACCCTGGGGAGTTGTGGAGGGTTCCTAAGTTCGTCCTTGTTTGATAGACGGGGCTAGCCGTTAAGGTCAGGTTTCCGAGATATCGCAAAGTTTCATTGTGTCCGTTTGTGTCAATGTTCCACAACTAACCCTAAGTATAATGTCAGGATCACACTCTAATGAAGTAATGAACAACAAAAATAAACCACAGGTATCCGTCAGCAGGACAGTTACATCGACATCTTACTCGAGGGCCACTTCAGTGGTTGATGACAATGATGACGTGGTAGGCCAAAAGTGGTCCAACACAGAACCACATTTGTGGTTCAGAGGGTTAATATTATTATTAATAAAAGCTTTTCAGTACCTGCGGTACGTTAACCCAACCAAACCAAAGACCTGGCCTCGACAGACGAGCTTAGAAATGAGAAATGTTCCTTTTTTACCGTTTTGAACCACATAACCATAAGAAATTAGGTAGACTGTAGACTGAACGTGATGTTCGCGTTCAAACTGACTTTCAAATACTTGTCGCAATTAACTATGCAATGTACCTACATGTGAGTAAACGTCTTATAAGCACCATTACATTGTAGTGTAGCATGGTAGTGATCATGTCAGATGGAAACAGGCAGCGATGAGCTCGGCCCGATTATGTTTGATCGCAATTTAAGCACCCTGTACTACCGACCCATAGCGGTGCTTTGTGCCAGCCGCTGGTACCGTCAGCAAAACAAAGGAACTGTAGGCTCAGGATAAATAAAATAAATAATATCTTGGGACATCTTACACAAATCAACCTAGTCCCATGATAAGCTCAATTAAGGCTTGTGATGTGGGTACTATGCGATAGATAGATACATATACATACTTAAATACATAGACAGCGATGACCAAGGAACAAATATTTGTGATAAATAAATACACTAATACCTCGCCGGGATTCGAACCCAGAACCTCCAGCTTCGTAGGCAGGGTCACTACCAACTAGGCTACGGAGGCTGACAGGATGATCCCGTGTTTAATCTTTTGACGTCGTTGCCGTCACGTTCTAACAAGTATGCAAGTGCGAAAGTGACGCGTACGCATGACCAGTATGACCACAATGCATGGCCTTACCCTACAAGTACTACAACTAGAAATGCATAATCAGGTTTAGCGCGGGTAGCAGCAGCAGCAGGCGGTATCTCTATTGTATGACTCAAACGTCATTTGATTTCAATTTGTCAGGTAGGTACGTTAAAATTAAAAATCCACTTCTAGTGTTCTTCATTTCTTAACGTAACTCCAAAATTATTTTTAATATTTAGCGTAAGCGCCAGCCATTTCCTAAAATTTAACTTTATTATATATTTAATTTAACGTAGTCTTGGTGAGTAACTAATTATCAAATAGGCGTCAAAAATAAAACAAATAAGATAAACATCATTGCAATGGGATAAGTAACTAAAAATATACGACATGCTTTATAAATGTTCAATTCGTTTTTACGCTCTCCTGAAGAATCGTCGTTTGGCGATTACAGTAATTCATATTACAACTGACGATACGGGCCCTTAACGTAATCAGCTGATTTAGTTTTGAAAAGAAAAACCGAAAAATTACATTCGCAACTTACAGCCTGTTTCTATCACTATCCTTCTCCCCAGGCATATAAAAGAACAGCTAGGGGCTCTACCACGATCTATTAATGCGATTCAGTTTAGGATCTAATATTAATCGCAATGAGTCAGTTTTATAGAATGACTTGCAAAAACTGACAAGCCGAACCTAAACTGAATCGCATTTAAGAGATCATGGTAGCCCCCCCAGGACTGCTAATATTTATCTGATAAATGATTTTTATTCAGGGATGGTTAACCAATTATAATCGCCCTTATTTACAATTATAATAACCCTTAAAATCTTATAATTTGTGCTGATGTGCATAACATAACATTCATTTCGATTACTAACAAAATAATTAATTATTAAGCGCGTATATTATTATATCAATAGTACAACCCCCAGTTTCACAACTGAGAAAGTTTCACCAAGAATGCTGTTTCTGACTGTATTATGCAGCAATCTGGAGTCTGCTCCCGAGCTGAGCCGATAAGTTTTTTGCAAATTCGGCGGCGATCGGTCTCGCCTATTACAGCGAGCTTGAAGCTGTAACGATATCATTTTATTACCAATAAATGATTGCTGCAGAAAGGAACCAGGAATTTATTAGGAAATATAGATATTTTTTGTTATGAAAAATGATTTACTTTAATAGGAAATATGATTTTTTTAACTACTTTATTCCATATACTAATAAAATAGCAAATACACGCAGATAATAAGTAGTTTACAATAATTCACGAAAAAGAAAAAAAAACAGAACATCCTTATAACGAACTAAAACTAAAATATGTAATACTTAGTAACACTTTAACTAATTAAAATAATTGTGATTATATTTAATAAGTTTAAATAGAAGGTCTTAGTTGTAGCCTCGGCTGACTCTTTTTTTTTTCCTTGTAGGTATTGATTTACTAGATCATTAAAATTATGAAAATAATATATTGTCTTGAATGTTATTAGAATATAGAATATAGACCACTACTTATTAGAAACGTTTCTACAGGTCTTACAGTAAATATATACCTACGCATATTTTCACTAAGGTGAGCACTGAAATTACATTAATTAATCATTATTTGTCTCGTGAATTATATTTGATTTAGCTTGACATTTCCTATAGTTTTCAATCACAAAGTTAACGATGTAAGGTCACTATCTAACAATGAGATGCTCTACGCCCACATTTTAATTTTAAAGTTTAAAAGGGAACGCAGTGCATTGTTCTAAGCCCTATGTGTGCAATAATAGGATGTCAACCTTTCGCTTAAAGCCATCCATATTCCCAATCGAAGCTACCTAATTACCTCGCCGGTCGGGGTTGGTGTTGATGAAACATCGTTTTTGCGCGCAGATTCGCGGTACTGGTGCTGGTGTTATAGCGCATAAACGGTACGCCCTTAATGACGTTAAATATATTGCTCTCGGGAACCAGCTCAGAGCAACCGGCGCATGAGGCTTAATTGTTTTAAACGTTCAAGAAGTCAATTACTAGGATGCGAACACGGCGACACCTTCTGTCGAGCTTACCGCGCGGGAAGCAATTAGCTAAGTAAGAGTATAGTCGAGTGCAAAAATACAGGTGCATCGAAGTTGTCGTAAAACTATTCGACTTTAGTCTAGGGTGCTTAGACAAGTTGCCAATCGCTAACGCTTAATCGTCAATCGTAAACGAAAGGCAGCTAGCTGTCTTTGTCGCACTAATATGAAAGAGTGACAGAGAGGGACAACTACGATACGCTACTAGGCATTATCGATTGGCAACTTGGCTAAGCATCCGGTTCCGTTACTATAGTACACAATTTCAGTATTTTAATTAAAGATCAATCGCACGATCTTCTTATTGATTTGTTTATTTTATAACTGACTTCAAAAAAAGGAGGTGTTTTTTTGTATGTACAAGTAGGTACAATATATTTCAGAGTTCGCGGTAGTAGGCTAGGAAGAATATTGTACTTTGATGGAAATTGAACTACCTATTTTAATTTATACTTATACTTATTGTCTTATTTTGATGGATCAACTATCAAATATCCTCCATTATCAGGCACCCCCTAGACCACGAGCCCTGTAAAGTGTTCTAAAAGTCAGTCATTAAATTCATTTTATTAATTAACCGTTACAATAGTTTTATTTCGGGAATACTCAGGTAATATCACGGCTGCGAAGAAAATATTGAATAGCTACGAGTACCTACTCCTGGTTTAATAAGGGTGCAATTGCAATGGGGATTTAGACAATGAAAGATATATTTTATGCATATCTAACTAGAGAGCATAAGAGCATACATCTTAGTTTCCATGTCAAAACTAAACCAGAAAATCGGGAAGCCCTTGGAATCAGGCGTACAAAATTTAGGCAATAGCGCAACGCATGGCCCGCCTAATTGCCATAATGCTCTCATTGATTAAAGCTGGCAGAGCAATAAACCGTCAGTGCTCGTAAACTGGCACTCGAAGCTGCGCTACCGGCGCCCGCGCATCAAAGAGAAGCCGACAAAGAGGCCGCGCCCTGTCAACGCAGTCACGGGCCGTTCTAAACGTTTCCCTCGGGCTAAAATTACGAGCGATGAGCGTTACAGTCGAATCGATAGCATTTGCATGCAAATTTAACGGAGAAAACAGCTTTTTTGGCGAATCTTTCACATACGTATACGTACCTATTAAAAAATACACAATTACAATAAAAACAATACCAAAATCACAAAATAACATAATACCAATCTAAACTTAACTAAAGAACCTTAAAGCTAACAAAATTTAAATACCAATCAGTCCAATAACCCACCCCGCAACATTCCCGGTGCAAAGGTGCCTAACAAACTAGCGGCATTTCCGCGCTGCACTGCAATAGCAAGCCTTTGCACCAGGAACGATCCGGAGCGGGGATCATGGCCTCACCACACCTATTTATTTATCTACATATGTCATATAATATTATAATATCCTGTCGTGTCGTTTCGATAGCAACCACGAGGCCCTTTCGACACGAGTCACTAAACTTAACGTAGGTACTCGCACGTAACTAAAACCTAGTATAGACTATTCAATAGATACATTACTCAACTTAAACTTATAAATACCGTAAAAAGGGGTAAATAGGAATGTAGAGTAAACTAGTCTGTTAGCCCAGGACAAACAGTCCAGTTTAGAATAACACATATGAAAAAATCTGTTGTTCCAAATTGGTCTGTTTGTCCTGGGCTAACATACCAGTCTACTCTACATTCATATTTACCCCGCCATTCCTATTTACCCCGTTTTACGGTACATAAAATCCCGCGGTTTAGTATAAGAGGTAAATACAAAATTTCACATTTGTATTATAACCTGTAAGCTGTAAGTAAATAATATTTTCTTCCAGACAACATTCTTACACCTCAAAAACAACTTGTCACTGTTTTATTCTATCTTTCGCCATTAGCTACCTAAAAAGGAGTCGTAGAAAACAACGGAGATATTAAATGCAAATGAGTACAGCCCGCATAAAATATTGTAAGTGTAAGTGTAAGCTCGGCATACGCCGGAATAATCCGGCTGGAGTGTGCCCAAAAACTGCGGCGTCTTAAGATGGCAGTTTTAATTAGTCGTATTAGCACTGAGCCCCTTATTAATAGGTCGATTAGTTGCTGGAGGCTAGCGGCTGTAGCGCAAGGACAACGCGCCTCCTCCAGACTCGCCGGGTCTCGCTCACGAGATTAACCATGCTAACGCAATCCAAACTTAGTCCGGGAAAATCAACGATGTTATTGAAATCTTTTTAATAATCGACAAAAGAACATACACATTTAGACGCTTTTGTAGATAGATCGGCATGAAGTCAAAGGCAAATTCATAGATTTTCCCAGTTTTCTTTGATACCGTAAAGCTGTTGTGAGAATAAAGTTTGGATTGGATATCGTCGGAGATAGTGTAATACCGCGTAACTAACAAATTCAATTAGGATCAATTTGAGTGTCAATTGTTTGATATTTGAACTCTATCTGCTTTGGTAGTTACGCAGTATTTCACTATCCCTGACAATATAAATGATACCGTAAAAATAACAGAAACACCAAACTTTATACATACACAACATAAGGACTGTAGGTATCGTTTTTTATAAATACAACTTTACTTGGCCGTATTTTTTTTATATTACTTTTTTACTTAAAAAACATACATGTGTCTAATTACTGCTCATTTCATCCTAGAAACTCGACGTGTAACATCTGGATTAGACACAACTAACCTAATCGTCCCGAGTAATAAAAAATATTTCGGACAAATACTGCAAAAAATTTTACGGTTTGCGAAAAAGATGACATCATCACACATAAAAAAATCGTACTATGAAAGACACGCTTTCACGTGGGTCGTAATGTCAAACATTTAGGTATTTTCATAGCACTCAAATTTCACAAAAAAAATGTCCTGAATTTGTGAAAGGATACTTTAAAGAGAATATGGTATGTAGCTTACGTGTATTCTGACTTTGACATCCAATATAACAATCATGGAGCATTTATATCCACCTGTCCCAACGATGGATCAAGTCCATGGTGTTTCATTAAGGCTTTTATGTGTGGCTGATTCTTATAGCTGTTTTACTGTTCTCATACGCATAAGAAAGTGAAGGTCATCTAAATCGTTGTGTAAAAATCCCATTTTAAGTAAAACATTAAATCCACCACATTTGATTTTCGTACGCTTGATTTAGGAATCATGAAGACACCGTTTAGATAATATACTCGGGCAGCATCTTGCCTTATTGTTTCTAAAAAAAGTACCATGCAGTCGCTGAAATAGTCTTACATTCAGCTGAATAGGTTTGTCCGGAATACGTTTGATAGGCCATATTGAAAGCATCATAAAGACCCTAAAACAAATAATTTGGAAAGTAGCCATATATCACATAACACTCAAAAATATCTACACACCATACGCTCAGAACATAGAAACGCAAAATAATACATATTTCAAGAGTTAGACCAGGTTGAATTTGTATTTATAAATAACAATACGGTCTTTAATACCTATTATACACCGTGATCTCTAATAACCCGAAAGATTTTAACCACGCATTTTTGATGTAAAAACAAACAAAAAATATTATATGACTTTTGTCATTTTTGGCGAAAAAAAATATTTTTTTTTTAATTTTTTTTTCAATTGTTATTTAATTTTTGAATGTATTTTAACATAAAAAGTAAAAGTTATTCATGAAAGTAGCACTTACAATGAGTGTTAAGGTTTTTTTTTTACAAAAACCTCATTTTTAAAAGGTTTTATTTCTTACTTTTCGACATCTATTAATGAGGTTAGTGAGACTATTCTCCATAATGACACCAACGCCGTTAAAAAGACCTTTTGTACCGAGTTACAATTAGAAAATATGTTTTTTTTTATTGGTAATAACTCTGAAACTAGGCGATACCCAGAAAAGTTTATACGACATTATAGTTTCTAAATGTGGTCAGGAACACACTGTTAAAATCTTTCGGGTTATTAGAAATCACGGTGTATAGATCGTTTTTCTTATAAAAGCAGTCCACCTACATTGTTAAAAGTCATTTGCATGTAATGATTGGTAGAACCGTTTTTGATCATGACTTTTATAAATACAAAAGTAATGTATGAAATATTGCTCGTTTTATAATATACAGAATTCCCTTGCTCCTTACTCACGGTCTGGCAGTGGCTACTTTAAATGTTTCATAAGCTGCTTTGCAAATGATATTTACCATCAGGCAGAGAGTGAGCGGCCGATAGCACCGACACCTCGCAGATTTATGGCCCACCAGATATCGCAGATATTTCCAGACAAATTGATATTTTCAGCTCACTCCATCATGTGGCTATGAACTCCCAACACTCTCAAGTACGTACTTTAATGCTCGATGGAACACCAATTGGTTTACACTGTTTCAGTGCCAATATGAGATTGTTTCGGTGAATACGCGTGATTCATACGTATACGTACATTCATTGTCAAGTCTAATAAGCCCAGATTCGGAAACTTCAGATGCATTACAATTAATGTAGGTACGAGTATGTATACAAGCATTCTAAGACTAAATATGGTTCAACATTTGGGATAATGTCGGAGTAATTGCCGAATAATAATTTCGACAGTAAAGTCCTGAAACAATAGGTTTTCTTTAGTCTGGAAAAAGGCACAGACACAATATTTCGGGAACAGATATTAAAAGTGTCTGACCACGGATGGCGCATCGAGCCGACTTTCCTGCACTTATTCAATAATAACCACATCAGATGCGGATATTTTTCAAGTGGGCATGAGTGCCGCACGCGCCGGCTGAGTCAGCGAGGTAAGTGCTGCCCGCAATTAAGATTGTACGATGAAGACACATGCTGAAGTATTTTCTAATTACGTACACCATCAATCACAGCTCAGCCAGACCAGGCCAGAACACCGCCAATCAAGTAATTGCATCGCGTGCATTGGCTTTTCGGTCCTCGATAATAATAGGCATTTTATTGCCCCTAATGGAGTCTCTAGGGCCGCCCGGCTAAATGATCGGCATTTGGTATCCGTCGCTACTTTTAATTTAGACTAATATTCGTATGTAGTAAACACTCGTGAGTGACGAAGCTCCCTAACCATGTTTTTCTAATCAATTAAACCATCGATTGTTTCGATGTAAGTTAATGGAAATTTGATATTGTTGAGTGACTATCATGTTGATTGATTTTAAAACGTAACACGCAACTGTTTGTGGCATCGTGCGACGGCGTGTAGGTTTGTTTCTAATTTATAATCGGCTTGTAGCAGCGGCATTTTTATATGTCAGCTAGATACTTTGACAGGGTAGGGGCATAACGAAACAGATTTCAATTTGTGGCATGCCGGCAGCGAGCGAGCGCATCTCACAATAGAGGTGATGGTACTCGGACAGGTGGGTGACGGGCTGACGGCCGCCCGCGCTGCTGTCACATTCCCGTCTCTTACCGAGAATTCTCCTTGAATAAACCATTATATCTTGAATCCCTAGATCCGTAACTATATCTAACCGGAGACTGGGCTTATACTGGTCAGCCTTAGCTCGATATTTGGCAATCGAGATAGGAACAAGAGTCCTGATCTCGGCAGACACCCAGGCGAGTCGAGACGGTGTTGTGTGTGATCGATCGATATTTCCACTTTCATATTCCAACATCATTCCTATCGACTATAGATGGAATTAAAGATATCGTAATTAACCCGTATTCTCTTCAGCGTAATACACCGTGTAATGTACCCGCTGACCTTGTTTACCAAATAGCGAACAATGCCTACATTTTGCAATGCAAACTGAAGCTCATCAATCATCATTCATCAGGGGCCCGAGATTACTCGGATCTCGACCTATTACACAAGTCACTTTCAGTAATAAACCGCATATAAATGTTTATAAATCATTAGTAATAAGTGGAATGGTCTGGAGATCTATTTATTTTGCTTTAAATTAGTTTCACTAAGTCGCTGGTGTTTTGTCCGTGAACATGGCAAATAACACAATTAAATTTAAAAATTCAAGTTGACAAGCACATACTAGGTATATTTAAAAACTCTGTGAATTTAACTAAACAATCTTAGCTAACAGAATTCTGAGACACAATAAAACAAGGTAAAATATGAACATTAATGTCATGAAATCTGACGGACAAGTAATGTAGGTATGTCTGACGGACTGTCAGGATCTCCAGACCGCCGAAATATGCCAAAAGAAGATGAATGGTTAGAACATGTGAGTTGAACAATCGAGAGCCAATTGTTAGAAGCCAGATCACCTTTCCCTATCACCGAACTGGTTAGGTAGCTCACAACTGTTAGTTCAATTCACATAAGTAGGTACGAGTATTAATATCAAGCGGAAAGAATTGAACATGTAAGATAACTAGAATGCGAAATGAAATGAAATTCCGTTTAAATTTAGAATTAATTAATTTGAGTACCTATATGTCCTACATGTTTGGCTATTTGATACCTACAAAGTACCTACGCAATCGAGTGTCGGATTAAACTCATACATACTATATTTACAAACAGGGTAAAGGTTTAGGTATGTTATGTGAATCATTTTATCATAATTTAATTAATTAATTATGATATATTATCATAAAGAGTACAACTAAGAGAGTCGATTTCAGGTGTGGAAAAGATAAAACATTTTCCCTTTTGCAGCAGAATTGGTAAGTAGGTAATAGTACATTGTGCATCAAGGGAGGTAAGTACGGAATTACTAACGAGAGTGTTAGAAGCCCGTCGCCGCCAGGCGGAGGGCTTTTATGACTCGAGTTAGTATTCCGCTTACCGACCGTGATGCATACAATGTTTTTCATCACACTCGCCGACAAAAAATAAGTTTTAAGACATAATATTATTAAATGACGTACTGACATTTCTATTACTCCCTAGGGAATTTCACTTTTCTATTACTCACGCTACGCATACAAGCAATGGCGCGCTTAGACAGCAAGTGTGATGAAAAAGGTATTGGTAGTCCCTGTGAACGCGAACTGCGCGAATACGAGTTATTAACTTATTAGGTACCGATAACCACTTATGCTCATGACCTGCTTATGCCTACCAAACCTGACAACATTTGATTGTACCTACATAAGATAGTAGCAGTAAGTGCAATATAAAACCCCATGTTTTATTTAAATGTTCTGTGCATACTTAGTCTGTATTGATAGAACATCCGTAAATCATGATTAGCGATGATCAACCGATGCGATGTCAGATTAGGTCGTCCCAGCTTTGTACCGCTGCGCCGCCGCCATGACTGGCGCTGAAAGATGGCATAACATTGCTGTTCAGTTAGTTAGCCGGGGCAATTTATCAGGAGCCATTGTTTTTCTATCGTTGTTGATCCCTTAGCCGTGACTGGGCATTACGTGGGAATTCCTCAGAGGGGCTGGCGGAATATTAAATTAAAATAGAATAGTTTTTAAGCTAACATGGTCATTTACATTTTTAGTATGACTTAAAACGCGATATTTATTACCACGTAAATTGAAATTATATTAGTATTGATATTATTGTGTGGGTATACCACAACTAAAACTCGCTGTTCGTCCATAAGGCTGCGTTTCCACCAGAAATGTGCGAGGATGTGTTTCCATAGAAATGACACCTCGCTCGGGTCTTTAAGGCTGCGACTTCATTGAAGCGGAGAGGAGCGGAGATGTGCAAAATTGACCAATTGCATTCTTCTAATTTGAAATTCGAAACACTGTGATGCGGTCTCATTGGCCAATTTTGCACATTTCCGCTCCTCTCCGCCTCAATGGAGCCGCAGCATAATAAGTGTCATTTGTCCTACTGAGCATTTCTCTCTGGACACTTCTTTCTGGGACATTTTGGGAAATGTGGTGGATCTTGCTCAGCATCATTGACTTTGATTAGCCTACCAAATTTATCAATATCGATGACGTTATTGAAATGTAAATATTTTTTGAGAATTGCTCTACTCGCAACAGTGCCTATATATCGAGCGCTCAATAATTTTAATATTCATGGTGAATATCCCGTTTTAAATCATACTAATAAAATAGATATGGTAAAAGTATCTTGCATGGGCACTGTGTCAAAGTTTAAATTCGAATTTCAAATAATGTTACTGGTTCAAATTATACCTTTATTATTATAACTTTAGCATGTGCCAATGCCTTGTAAAATAAAATATAAATATAAAATATATAAATTGAAATATAAAAATTACTACAATTATTATATGAAAATGTACATAGAATGGACGGAAGACAGTTTGCGACATCACCATATTTTGCCTAAGATGAGTGTGGACATTTTTATACTTTTTCAAAATGATGTTGGGATGAAATAATACCAGTAGTCATTTTTATACATACCTACACTGCCATATTTCCTTATAGTCATTAGACGTGTTAAATCAGTGCAGCGTCGCACACTGGTACGACTTCTACTTTATTTCATAATAAAACATGTTCAGGAAACAAGTGGTCAACGAAACTGTTCAAAAGTGACTAACCCTAGGTGAAATGACTATAGGTACACAGTTACAAATAGTACTTAGTGATACTCTTAAGGGCATGTACAGTATCGTATTGTGTTAAGGAAAACGAAGCAATCTATTTTCGGTTAATTTAATTAGCACCTACGGACAAACGCAAGTATGTTAACGCAAGATATTAAAAATTGAGGCTTTATGGAATATTACATTACATGCGATAAGTACTCGTACTGTTTTTAGGTTAACATACTTGAAGGAGTAAAACGGGATTCTATTACTATCTCTCTCACTGTTCATTCAACGGTCTGTCCAGTCTGTCTATTACCAGACTTAACAGGCGAT
>JALPQI010022972.1:0-16739 GCA_025490895.1 Thaumatotibia leucotreta
TGTGAAGATATGCGGACGCGTGACTCTTCACGCTTGGTTGTATTGAAAAACTCGGCAACATTGTAACCGACTGATTAGGATTCTAGACCAGTAGCAGTACCATGAGTCAGAAAGTAAGGGATACGTTAGGTTTTACTTGCGTAATGCATTCTACCGCGCTTGCACTGAAACACTGGAGAGAGCGCTATGGCTTTTCGTATCGAGTAAATTATAACGTTTCCGATACTTGCAAAGTCATGGTACTGCAACAGGTTAAAATAATGACGTAATTAATGAAACAAGTTATTGGCAATTTTTTTATTTTTGATATATGCTTTTTTTGTCAACTGTGTTTTTATTTTGTCATTTCATCTAGTACTTGTCAAGACGATTTCAACAAACCCAAAGATAATATAGCTACGTCGTTTTGTATGGTCTTCTGACTCCCATCTTCAGATTGGCTCCATGATATCAGTACAATTATTTCAATGTCATCTGACTTACATACTTGATACTCGATGCCTTATATACGTGAAAATTTCTGTAAGAAAATGGTCTTTTATTTTCGAGAATAGATCGACTAACATCGGAGTTGTTGATTTTTGCTTTGCTTTGCTATTTAAAGATTTTGTTTTCTAATTGTTACATTTTGCAAAAGCACCTCATGGATAGTTCTATTTGTAACTACTATTCTGTTTCGCCTTTTACGAGCACGATACAAAAATTGTTAAAAAATGCGGTCTGGTTTATCAAAAAACTTAAACCTCACTGGACCATAACACGTTTCACCTTCAAAATGTAGCTTTTTATAGCCAAAAAGCCTGAAAACTTTTACGGATTTACGCTCATGTAAAAAACACCTTTATCTACGGCTATAAACGCTAGATTACCCAAAGATCCAGAAAAGAGGATAAAATAAATGGAGATTGCCAAACACTCCCTGCCGATTATTTCTTCAGGTCTGACTACAGGTTCAAAAACATTTTCTCCGACTACGTATAAAACTGACTGCCACAAGTCGACCTCTAGGTTCTTGACATATTATTTGCAGAAGAGATCAGACTTATTTTGGTTCATTAGTAGCAAAATAAGGCTTCGTGAAAAAGCTCTGCAGCATAATTGCAAATGCTTACTGAAGAGAAAATAACTATTTACATTCTTTTGAGGAAGAGCAATAATCGAGATGAACTAAGCCCAAATATTATTTTATAAGATGGGTAAAAAAATGGGTCTAAATAGTAGGTTCCTTTCGATACCGGAAGGCACAGAGTGGGTAGGCCCCCCACAAGGTCGACTGATGACCATGTGAAGGTCGCAGGAGTTCGCTGGATGCGGGTGGTGCAGGACCGGTAATTGTGGCAATCTTTGGAGAATGCCTTTATTCAGCAGTGGGCGTCTTTCGGCTGATATGATAATGATAACTAGTTAGATTTCTGGCTTTTATTATACCAGCAGGCCTTGACTTAGCTTACTTAAGATCCTAGAGCAGAGACATTAAAGATTGGCATATAGGTCTTATATTTTTGCGGCCAATCTTGTTTCATTTGTTACAACTGATGATTGCATGTACATGGTCATGGGTCTACTGATTTGTCGTGACTTGTGGACCTTCGATCGGCTACCGCCACGCCACGAACAAGTGTCTTTACAATGGTCTGTGCACTCTCCGCTCTTACGCCGTGTGGTGATGGCAGTAAGAATACATTTGTCCCCACCCCAACTCCTCCTGCGGGTGTCGTAAGAGTCGACTAAGGGATTGAAGTGTCACTGACCATTTTATTGAAGATCATTATTTGATAAAAGATTGAAGATCATTATTTGATAATGGGCAGCATCGTCATCATTTGGACACATTACTGCGATCGCCAATCCGCTTGCCCAGCGTGGCGATTATGGGCATTTACGTCCTAATACGTCTCTACGCATAACTAGTTAATAGGAGAGGTCTACGTGCAGTAGTGGACTATCATAGGCTGATGATAAATGTATGATGTGCACCCTCACTTATAGCTTATAGGCATAAATATATGAATCTTTTCACTGGCCTGTGTCCCGCTTGTGGTCGAGCGGTAAAACGCACGGCTGTCATGCAGCAATCGTGGGTTCAATCAAACCCCGGCTCGAACCAATGTGTGTTTTCAAAAAACTCATTTGATATTCACAAGTGCTATACGGTGAAGGAAAACATCGTGAGGAAACCTGCATACATCTGCGAAGAAATTCAAGGGTGTATGTGAAGCTCCCAACAAGTATTGGGCCAGCGTTGGGACCAAGTAAAATAGGCACGTTTGATGTCGAGTTGCGGAAAATAGCAAGAAAACAAGAACAACAACAATGTCGTTGCTGCATTTATTTAAATTCGTCGCTGTGCCTACAAAAGTCTGTACTAAAAACAGTAGTGAGTGACTTTTTATAATACACTTAGAGCCTTTGGACTACTGAAACAAAAACGGCTATGTGACATATTATTGGTAATATTATTTTTCCTCGTTAAAAAACTGAGATTTATATTTAGAAAATACATTAAAATACTCTAAACTGAACATATTTATCAACATAAAATATTGGCCAACTTTGAGTGAACAAGATTCAAAATAAACAGTTTTTGTGTCTCCTGTAAAGTAGCAATAGCGACTTTTGTAGGAACAGCGACGAATGCAGACCACATGTAGCATGCCACAATTGTAAAGCGATTACATAAGAGCATGGCAAATATTTTTGGAGACTTTTACTCATTCACCTTGGCACGAATATGTGTCTATATCCTGGTCTGTTGACCCTCACTCGCCCAACGACACGAATACGTGTCCATAATCGAGTACGCACACGCGTCATTAAGCGCGCCTCGCATCGTGAGGTGCCAACGTGCCGTGGCTGGGTTTTTGAGCTGCATTCCGTAGCTAATGAAATTCTGGCTTTGTACGATCCTGAACGTTTTGAGCATTTTGTAGTTATGTTGTTAGAAAATTGCCAAATTTTTCAGCCTTTCTCAGGGCTCGGATACCGGTTTTTACTCCATACAAATGAACGGTTCGAATTCTTTTTTGTTCTTCGGTAAATCAATTCTTTGTTAATGGAATCTTTGTAATTTAAAAATACGACGTTGGTAATTTCATAACATTTTGAGTACTACATAAAGAACATAAAACATTTTAAATATTGGGCTATTTCGAGGTTTTCTAAAAAAACCAGTTCCGAGCCTTGGCCTTTCTGGTTTAACGAGAATAAAGTCAAGTGATAAAATATAATTCTCAAAAAAAATCCCAGTACACGTTGTTACATATATGTAACAACGTGTACTGGGATTTTTTTGAGAATTATCATATATCGTCTGTTGACAACCAAAACTCACTAAGTAATAAATACCTACTTGAACTAAAGCTCATAATATATCTCAGTTCCGATCCAGTATTGACATACTACGTTGCTAAGAGTAGTGACAGTTTTTATAGTAAGTTTTGGTTGTCAGCCGACGAATATGTACACCTTATTTTGCCTTTGACTATAATTGCAAAATATGCATTCAACCAGTTTTCTTAAAGCGTAAAACAGCAGCAGTTAAAATCATAAGAAAAATCTCATTTCAATTGATTTAATAATATACCTATAAATCAATATTTTGGAACATCTAACACTAATCAACCCAGTTGCCTGGTAAACTCAAATTAAGGCTTGTGATGTGGGTACCAACTGACGATATATACATGTCATATAAGAGATTTAAATACATAGACCGTCACGATCAAGGAACAAATATTTGTTATAAATAAATACAGAAATAATGACCTCTCCGGGATTAGAACCTCCAGCTTCGTAGGTAGGGTCACTACCAACTAGGCTACGAAGGCTGGCGTGATTGACATATTATAAAAAATGTATTTCATTTGAAAAGCAATTGCACAAAAAACAGCTTTAAATACTTTGCAACAGCCAAATGAAAGAAAATAGTTCGGTTCACAATATAGTTAGAATGCTCACTTTGATCACCTAATCGTAGGCAGGCAAGAATTGCAACCTTATGAAGTACACAACATTATTGTCCAAAAAATCTAGATATTTCTAGACTCAACGGGAATCAGTACCTAATGCTTACCCCACGAGACAAGAGAAGTAAGTTTTGAAAATAAACTAAGAGTTATTTGGCCACTTTGATTGCAATGAAGTAGTTGACGATGACTGTACCTATAGCAAAATATGTTAAGCTCTCAAACAGCAGACTTAATTCCAAAACCGTAACGTCACTAAAAAGTTCTCCACACCAACTTTCCCAAGTAAAAGTTTTCGTGTGAACTCGCCTTATATCCAACACAAAGCGAAATATAATGCTAATTACATACAACATAATCACTTACAAACACAACTTTGCTGTTAACGAAATTCAAATCTTAATTAGTTCTTCCCTATTCTCTGAGTATTATGCCGAATGTGGTTTCGTAAATGGTTTTCTGAGGTGCAGATATAATTTTGTTTTATATGTCAATGTTTGACAGAGTAATTGTGATTTTGAATAAACATTTTAAGTATTCATAGAGAATAAATGAGTTTTGTAAGTACGAGATTTAACAACTTGATATGAGGAATGCTTTACTCAACTCCTGGGATTTTAAAGTAAATATTTTGTATATTAATACCACATCAGTAATAAATTATTCATTCAATAAAGTAACCTTGGTCTTGTGAATTTCGTCCTCATCATCATTTTTCAACCAAAAGACGTCCACAACTGGACAAAAGCCTCCCTCAAGGATTTCCACAGTGAATGTACAAGACACGCCTAAACAGCTTGGGTATCTTGACTTCCCGGAAAAACTGTTCTAGGTTATTTTTTCTAAAATAACGTTATGACATTTATTGATTTGATAAATCATTGCCATACGAGGACTACAGTAAATTCTCGTAAGGCACAAGGTCCTACCTGTAGTAACTCATTAACATCGCACAAATTAAATACTATTCAATTAGAACAAAGTCGCATCAATTTTGTTCAGGCTCGTAAAGTTTTCGGACGAACTGAAATCAACTTTATTTCTTGACGGTTAGTTCAATTACTTTTGGACATTTCTGTTGTATGGCCCCAGCCATACAACTTTAGGGGGTTAAAGTCATGTTGCATTGCTTACAATTGATTTCTGTTTGTATCCCTTCCTCCAGTTAAGTGTTTGGCACAAGGGCGTGACAAATATTTGAGGAAGCCCTTTCAATCTTGATCGTATTCTGAGTGATATACGAGTGAAGGAGAGGGCATGACGCATGACTTTTTGTATAATCGGCGATTTTCTAAGATGAGTCACAACCGGAAAAATAACGTTTTATTCATAAATAATTTAGTCTTTATTATTATCTGCTTTAGCGCGAGTCGTTAACCCTTTATAGGGCAGCAGTCTCAAAAACGACCACCCTTTAACATTATCTTTTTGTATTTTTTTCTTATACGAATTTTTTTGTTTAACATGATGGCGTTGAAGCTTGAATCCACGATTGTTATGAGCCTTGCCCGTTAAAAGGTTAAGCGTGAATGTAGGGTTCGTGCTTGGTCATGGAGACCTAGGCTCGCGCGGTTTTAGACTCACGTAAGTTTAAACGTTTAATTATTTATTTAATAAGTTTTTTTCAGTTTTCAGAACCAAAGTAACTGATGTAGGTCACCGTGGCGCAAGACCGGTCATTGTGGCAATATTTGGCTCCCCCAAAGATGTCCATCAGTGGGCGTCTTTTGGCTGATATGATGATAAAACTTTCATAACTTGTAAAAATACCTTAGCGTGAATCAACTTTTTTCTGTCTGTTATTGCCATGGTTACGGTCGCCTGAGTCACGCTGGTTTTATGCAAAATTATGCTACTTAATTCATGCAAACATGTTTGTAGATGGCCCATCAAGGAAAAGGTTTATCAACACCAGAAAAATGCATGTTTGCAAGTATCATAATTATGCATAAAACCAGCGTGACTCAGGTGACCGTAACCATGGTAATGACAGACAGAAAAAAGTTGATTCACCCCTTTAGTTTGGTTAATAAGTGATGATAATGACAAATTACATTATGTAGATGACCGCGCGTAAAAAATAAAAGTGTATTTTGCGCCTAGTAAATTAGTAAAGATGTTGTAGATAATGTAATAATCTGCAAAATCTTTCCCAGCAGTCTGTGTCGTGTCTTCACAACCTACTTTCGCTAACGACAAATCTGGAATAAACCTAGTCACACTGGCCTAGCTCGGAACAAAGGAAATTCCGCCATCTTTTATTTTCACAAATAAATGACGAACGCAGACCGTGCCAAGGTGATGAGTTGCCAAGGGCATTTGAGATGCTCCGTATTGAGACAAAGAATCTTTATAAACAATTATTTTTGATGGGAACTTTATTTTTATTATTAGTATGACTTAAATCGGGATACTTACCTTGTAAATTGCAATAAATACACTGTTGCAATTTACTATCTCCGTCTGTTACTTCGTGAAAATGGCACTTGTTATAGTGCCGAAATATCGGGTGTCCTATAATTGCAATTTACATAGTAAATACCCGTTTTAAATCATATTAATAATGTCAATGACCATGTCAGCTTAAAAACTTTATTTAATGTACACTGAATTAGTTCAAATTTGTAGCAGCTCAATTTTTTTTATTTCATTCACAAAAGAAAAAGGATCAATTTCACCAAAATCCCAAATCGGAGGTGAACTGGTAACGAGAACGAGCTTGTTCTATTTGCTTTTAGATTTTAGACCTCGGGACCTTTGCTTACTGGCAGTCCCGGCTTCACGTACTGTATCGTGCAGAAATTCCCCCCTGGGCATTTCTCAAGGTGCGTTCAAACTAAAAGAGCATTCGCTGTTCTAACCTCCCACTCTACGAAATTCGATGATTGATGAACAAAACGTGATTGGTTGATTTCGTAGAACGGGCGCTAGAACAGCGAATGCTCTTTTGGTTTAGCACCTTCAGAGCGTAAACGGACATCTCATTCATCTGGTCACGTTTTTTTGGAAGTGGCTGAATGATTTGAGGTTGGTTTTGGTTGTCTTATAGAGAGGCGGATGCTGTGAAAATGGTACCTAAAGATGCAGCCACTTCAAAAAAAAACGTGACCAGATGAATGAGATATCCGTTTACGCTCTGAAAAATGCCCCCCTGGTGCGTTCCTTGCTCCTCTTGAATGCGCTCCTCGTATTTTGCCCGTCAGTGTGACTTATTTGACTGAGGTTCTGTGAGAGGATGGATGCAAGGCATACTCGTACAGTTAAAATGTAATTATTATTTGTTGTATACATCTGTTTTATTTTGATATTTACTGTTGTTGTGTTTTATGTCTTATTTTATGTAGTTAGCAGTGATTTAGTTTCGACTGTTACGCTGTTAATATGTTTTGTAATAAAATAATAAAAACGCAAAATAAATTCAGTGATTTAGTTTCGACTGTTACGCTGTTAATATGTTTTGTAATAAAATAATAAAAACGCAAAATAAATTCTTTGGTATCATCATCATTAGCCTATCACAGTTCACTGCTAGGCGTAGGCCTCGTCTACAAACTATGTGTACGTATAGATGCATTAGGAAGTAAATGCCCATTATCGCCATGCTTGGCAAGCGGATTGGTGATCGCAGTAATGTGTCCACTATGATGACGCTGCTGCCCATCATTAATTATCTATAAAGGAATATTCATTGACACTTTAATTCCTTAGTCGACTCTTACGACACCTACGGGTGTTGTATTAAGGGCTACAGCTGCCGTGCAATTCCTAAACCACAGTAACTGCCAATTTTCCGATTTTTGGTTTATTGGTGATCTATAAGGTCCTAATTTATTAGATGCAGATATTTTTACAGCTGATAGTACTCGGTCTCTGGAGTATATTAAACCGTGAAACAGTATAGCTTTTACGATGTTTTTTTGGAGAAAACGGAAAAACAAATTTTCTACGTAAAAACACCCTGTTTATGTGATTATTAAATGAAAACTCATTGAACAGATTCTATACCTCTTTTTACATACCACTTAACTGGAACTGGCCACTTCACGTCGATAAATTAATTACTCGATTGTCAATGTCATGTTATTTTCCGTTGGATTGTGTCGTTTGATGACATATGACAGACAGTGTTATTGTGACATGTGATAATGCACATGATGATTTTTTTAGACGAAATTTTTATTAATTTTTTTGTTCGGAAAATGAAATCCAAAAATTTACATGAAAAGATTTCTTAATTTATATTTAAAGTTAATTATTTTAATGTAAAGTATCATGTGTTAAAATATATGCAACTAATAAATTAGGACCTTATATAATCAGCAAATCAAAACGCATAATCCCAATCTATCGGTTTTTAATTTGGAAAACTGGAACATGGAAACTCGAAACCCCAAAAACAGTAAGTGACTAGTTTTTCCTGCACAATGCAATATAAAGCGCAGTAAAATGGTCTACGGCTACGGTTTTTGGGCTGATACTGACTAAAACACAGTACAGGTATAGATTTTCATGATTTTTAGCATGTAAACTCATAGTATCTCGTTTGTAAAGAAACTAATTAAAACACAGTATACAATTTTTATGCTAAAAGTGTTGTACTGCGTTTCCAGTTTCATAGATTAATAAGCATAATTACTAGTTAAGACGCAGTAGGAATAAAATAACGATATTTAAAGTGGTACGCTACTGTTCAAATAAGTATCGTATTGCAGTCTAAACTGCAGTAACAAGTTCATTAATGTACACATTATGCTGTATGTTGTATTACTTTCAATAGCAATAATACTAGCTAAAGGACAGTAGCACCCCAAGGGGCTGCAATTTAGGCAGTATTTTTATGTTATTTGACTGTTTTAACTGCATTTATATGTTTATTTTAAGTGGCAAATTCGAGTTACGAGTAGTTCCATCTCGGACGTTCTTTCAAGAGAGCTTATAGTGATATCGTTAGAACGTCCTGTTTAAGGTAGTAAAATAATTCTTGACCTGTTTACAATTTAAAACAACGAAGGTGTGGTCTGTTGATAACCGAATAAAAACTTATATAGTTAAACACATAAAGGTATTATTACCTAATTATTAAGTTCTTAAAAGACAAAAAAAGAACCTTCTCTTTAGTTTGTACACATTTAATTTTGCTATGCGAGTTATGGTTCGTAGGCGGCGGTATCATCTTATTAAGCAATGCCTTACCAACACATATCATCGTTATGTCATAATATTGTTACTTACATTTTGTTCTTGATTGCGGTACCTTGCCGTAACGTATGAAGTAGATTAAATATATGAATTATACGAATACCGCCAATACCGGTCAATAATCGAGTATTTAGAAATTTGTATTTACCTGTTTTCGGATTCGATAAGATTGCTACATACTTTTTGGTTTAAGTTTCTTATACGGTAATTCCAGATGCATTTAACAAATTTCTTTATGTAAGTTTAAATTCAACGCTAAACATAAAATATAAAAGTTAATTCTTAATCATTTCTTTAATGAATTGCTACATAAAATATATACGGTGTTATTAAATTAGTCACGGATATGTAAGGGACGTTAATTAACATCAAAACAATTAACTTTCACTAGAAAAAAAAATACTGAATATTTTCTTCTGTTATATTTACTTAACAAAAAAGAACATTATAATTTATTTTCTAAATAATCATCCCCTATGTAATATCCTGTCAAGATGTTTGTTAAAACACTGTCTGTCATGATCTTATTAAAGGCCTCCACAAACCGGCCGGCGGTTCTAGAATTATGACTAAAGAGGTTTCATTTATTTATCTTATTAACAGGGTGCTTTAATGAAGCAAATTTGTTTCCTAGTTTTCTCCAAAAAAAATAACAAAACCTATAACGTGTCATACATAAATGTACTCCAGGAGCGGAGTACTATTGAAGTAATAGGTAATTAATTTATTCTTTTATAAGGTTTTTTATTATAATATACAGTATTCTAAAGACTTTTTGATTTATAACTGACACGAATACGTAAAATTCAAATTGAAATTCTAATTGAAATTCAAATTCGTAAGAAATTATATTTATTAAAATTAATCGTAGAAGTGCTACGCCATAATCAGTCGTGACCTTACTCATTGAAATCAATGTAGGGCTAAATATAAAGTGCCATTTGCTATGATTACAACCGATACTGGTACCTAAAGTTGATTGTTATTTAATTGCTTAAGAAAATGTGAGAATAAACCTTAATTTTTGTCTAATTTTTGTATTATTGATGACAAATCCCTAAATAAACTGCGTTTTCCAAGTAACTTTTAAATCGTTTTTTACTTCCTTCTGTGTCTCACATTGGCATGAAACTTGATAAACGTGTTTGAATTTCTTAACAATAAAATCATGTAATGCTGTTACAAAGTTTTTTTGTATTTTAATTACTTTATTTAAAAAAAACTATATTTTACTGCTGTGAATGAAGTTCGTAGCACGAAAATTCAGTCAAAATACTAATTAAATTACAGTACACTAGACCCTTTTACTGCAGTTTAACCTGTGAAATGCCGCCTATCTCTATAAAGCACGCAAAATTTGCGCAGTAAGCGGTCATTTTACTGTGTCTTAATTAGTAATTGTTATATTTTTCCCTGTTTTTAAAAGCGCAGCACAAACACAGAATTTCGAAAAAAGCCCATATTTAATTTTAAAAAATGCAGAAGCACATATTTTTTAATTTATCATATTGTATAATTTTAATACTTCACTTTGGACAAAAAAAATCTCAATAACTATCAAATCTTGGAAAATATATTACTTTAAAACGGTTTTTTGCTATTATCTCAAAATCGACTTTTGTCAGTTACTGTGGTTTAGGAATTGCACGGCAGATACAAATGTTTATTTTTTGGCTTTAGTACTCAGCGGAAAACTGGTGTTACTTGTATACACGATTTTATGCAAGTGTAAATATAGTAGATTACATGCCAAGGCCATTTAAGTGGGAAATATCTCGGATTACGTGTAATTTTAGCCGAGGCGAAGCCGCGACCGACAAACATGTGATCCGAGACTTTCCCATTTAACGGCCAAGGTGTGTATACTAATTTTGTGCTCAACGAAGCTGGTAGGCTGCAACTCAGTTTAGCGCAGCGGCCGGCAATGTGCTGTTTGCCGGCCGGAGGGCAAAAAAGTGCTTTATTAGCTAATTTATGTGTAAATAGAAATAGACTTAAGACTCTAAATACTACGGAATTGTTATGACAAAAATAGTTCTGATCGCGTATAGCTCCTTATCATTGTCGTGTTATGCTTACGAATAATATAAAGAAACCACATTTTAAAACAAAAAGTGCAGTTATGATGATGATGATGATGAAAGGCATTTTAATACGTTTAAGAAGTTGAGACTCATTTGCCTCGAAATGACCAGAGGAAATGTTAATAAAAATTCTTTTCATCTCCGTTTCTTAACCACTTTCCAACAATTTCTTTAATACATATTTAAAAATGCAGCAGCGCATCTGAGTGAATGAAGCGCCAATATTAGAATTTCCTTTCATTAGGGATCATTTGAATTTTTAAAACTTCGTTCTTTCACGTACTATCGCCAACATAGTTGAATGGACATTCGTGAACTTTGTGGATGCCGTAATCTTCATCAGCCTCAGTCCACTTCTGAGGATAGGCCTCTCCTATTAACTATGCGTTTGCATTAGGAGGTAAATTAAATACCCATAATCGCCACGCTGAGCATAATTTAAGTAGCACAATTTTACACAAAAACTGCGTGACTGGGACCGTAACCACAGGTAGTAAGAGATAAAAAAGTGGATTTACCAACTTACAGTAAATAGTACATTACTATAAAGGACGGGAAGCGAAGGGTTACAGGCCAAGTAGATATATCTGGCCAAAGGAAATGAGGCCAGATAGGGATACGCGGCCTGTAAACCTATTTCTCGCCGAGATTTGTGTAGTGCTTTTCTCAAACTTGCCATGAAATTAAACGAACTGATTTCGCCGAACCATACTATTTAATTTGTAAATAAACCAATAGTACAATTAGTACAGTATCGTAAAATATTAAAAAAAAAACATTCGCGCCTAACTTTTTTAAAATCTGTTTGAGGTATCCTTTTACCTGGTGGTATAGACATTAGTTCCAAGTTTTTTTTTCTGTGGCTGAATGCGAAGATCTAGTGTCACATTTTGTCGTTTCAAAACAAAAGACAGTTTGTTTGCAATCCTAGGTGTGAAATAAATACATGAAATCTATTTACATATCATCTGAGCATATGCCACCGGATACATAGTATTTCCGGGTCTAATTTAAAGTAAGTAACATCAACATTCCGTAGCAAGTTTGAGAAAATTAATATTATATTGTAAAACGCAGAACTGATTCTAAAATGAATATCTTATAAGCCTCTGCAACGGAACAGTAAGAAAATCTGTCCGGTGGAATATTACGCATCTCCGACCCGTTTCAGGTCAAGAAAACCTTTTTCTATGTAAATGGCAGTAAGCCTGAAATATCGTACCTCGCTTCCCTACAGCGGGTGAATTAAATTCTAATATTAATGCTGGAATGCTGAGATATTCACCCTTAGGGCATTTTATTTAAGGACAATGATAACCGGCATAATGTATTTATAACCTGAAGAAAGGTCAGAGTCAGCGCTTGTGATCTATACTCTGTTTGGTTTGGTGTTTAAAAAAAGGTAAATAATCTTGCAATGTCTTTTATTGAAAAATGCATATAAAAATCCAAACTAGGTACTTAATGAATCAAAAACAATGTAAATCACTGTATTTCCTTGTTATATTACGTATATTTTCTGAAACTTATTTTCTACTCGTAGTTTTCAATAAAAAGCTACTGTAAGATTGTTTACCCTTTTTTAAACACCAAACCAAACAGAGTATAGAGGTAAAACGCACAGCTACTTTGCAGCTGTTTTGGGTTCAATCCTCGGCTCGTACCAATGAATTTGTCAAAAAACTTATGGATGAAAAATCATTTGACATTCAGAAGTGCTTTGGGGTATAAAATATCGTGAGGAAACCTGCATATACTTGCAAAAAATTCAAGGGTGTATGTGAGGTCCCCAAAAAATACTGGGCCACGAAAAATAGGCACGTTTTATGTCGAGTTGCGAAAAAAATGGTCAGAACACAACAACAACAACAACAAAAGTCAGAGTAATATTTTTATTTGATTATATAGCTAGCTTTCATTGAAACAAAGATGGCAAAAAAGGGTGGCAAAATGGTAAGTAGGTAATGAAGCACATGAACGCTCATACACACAACAATCTACGAGTACATTAGGAATGTATAAGACGTAGCAAACTTAAAAATAGGCTCCAAAAAAAAAAAGAAATTATACTTAAACTGCATCACTTGTGTCACATGTAACACGTATTTGAAAATAAGAACAGGAGCAAAAAAGTATTGCCTTTTTTGGGTAAGTTTACCCTTAAAAAGTCCTCTTTCCAAGAAATAAGCATTAGAAACGTAACAAAATTCTTAGCGCTCAAATGCATCCTCAATTGTTATTTTATCCACGTGGTTAGTCAGATAAATCAAAATGGTGCTCAAACTTTTGTTCCCGATAGATGGCGTTGTTTGAGAATTAATGTCTTTACTCCACAGACACCGCTTTCATAAAGAAGGTTCGAATTTGCCGTGAATCGACCTCTGATAAGGCGCCGTGATAATTAAGGTGATTGTACAGGGAAGGGGATTTTAGTGTTCAAATATTAAATTCTTTTCGGTTACCGCTATAGTTATTGATGAAATAAAACTATGATTACGGATTATATCGCGTATTACATCCCGACGCTTCGGACCCTTTAGGACCCCTTAAAGGGTCCAAAGTCTGATTACAAAAAAATGTACATAGGTAAGGCCTGAATCAAAGCAAAACTCACTGATGCTACGAAAAGTACGTATTATACGTACATTTTCGTACGTAAGTATATCTTTTAAATTTGCCACCTTTTACTATTGCACAGGGTTGTTGGACGGAGTATACCACATAGTTTTTACAACTAACTTTCGTAGTAACACAATGGACGCGATCGTGAGTTTTGTTTTCATTGAAGGCCTTTAATTGTGTTTTTTTTTGCAATCCACCATTAATTCTGTTTCATCTTAACAATGTAATCCGTTTTCATAGTTTCATTTTGTCTTTTTATATACATTTATTTCAAAACTACAATTTATGTACAAAGACTAAATCGAACTAATCTACTTAACCTAACCTTTATCTAAGATTGGCCTTAAGCGTAACAAAACGGAAACATAAATATTGTATAAAATTTGGTGACACTTCATTGCGTATTGGGATTGAAACAGCACGTGATTCTAGGTAGATTTAGAGAAATTCCATATACTACGAGTACATAATATGAATTTTCAAAGATAAACAGTAAAACTTACATAACGCAGTCTGTACGAGCAGTCTCAAACGTAAAAATGGTTGCCCTAGAGAAAAATTAAGATCTTCAGTCCAACTGAAATGGATTCTTGACTCGAGTTCCGTTATCTCAATTTTGGATTAACGACTTCATCCGAGTAAGATTTTAAGATCCGCTTGAATAAATTATGATGATAATGCTGTTTTAATCGACTTCCTTAAATGCCTCTATTTATGGTATAATGATTACCCTACTTACTACGAGCTATGGAGAGGGCTATGCTCGGAGTTTCTCTGCGTGATCGAATCATAAATGAGGAGATCCGTAGGCGAACAAAAGTTACTGACATGGCACTCCGGATTAGCAAGCTGAAGAGGCAATGGGCAGGCCACATTGCACGCAGAGCAGATGGTGGATGGGGTCGAAAAGTGCTCGAGTGGAGACCACGGCTAGGCAAACGCAGCGTAGGACGTCCACCCACAAGATGGACAGACGACCTTATGAAGGTCGCCGGGACGCGCTGGATGCAGGTCGCATCTAAGCGGTACATGTGGAGGTCCAGAGGGGAGGCTTATGTTCAGCAGTGGACGTCTTATGGCTGAGATGATAATGATGATAACCTACTTATACGCGCGACATGTTTCGGAGAGCCTAGGTCTCCATTATCAAGCACTGAGCCCGCGTTTGCTAGTTTAGTGACCCTGCCGACGTAACCGGAGGTTTCAAGTTCGTATCTCGGCAAAAGCATTATTTGTGTATTTATTTATCGCAAATAATTTTGTTCCTTGTTATTCTGTTTATGTATGTAAGTCTATATTCTATGGTACTTATTAACATTGAACATTGTTAAATTTAATTGAATACAATTTCAATTTGGTCAATGAACAAATTGAAATTGTATTGAATTAAAATAGAGTTCCATTTGTTTCGACTCGTAATATTTGCAAAAGCTGAAATCAGCTTTATTTCCTAGGTAAACGTTTCAATTTATATAAATACATACAGGTTGAACCATGAATCGTGAACAGTAATACGTTTTTCTAACTGTATAAAAAACTAACAATAAAATGCCCCACATTGACAAGTTATTACTTTTAACGTTTTAAATAGCTTAAATAGCCGTTATCGTTTCTGAAAAACACAAAAAATTTGAAAAAGCATCAAAAAAAAATCATGACTATTTCTAAGTAACTTTTGGGGCATTCAATTGTTACTTGTATATAGAGTTAGAAAAACGTATTACTATTCATGACTAAAGTTTCACCCTGTATAAAATATAATTATAATTATATACAATACAATATAATATATAACATGTCATATGTAAAAACCACCACAAACGGAAAATTTAATAACTGTCTTATTTTCACAGCGAAAACATAATAAGTCTTCATGTAAATAACTTTTCCAGTTGATTTCGAAGTAATTCAGGAACCAACCAACAAACACTGAATCGCAGCACCGAGAGTCTATTATAAAATCATAAATATATAACCACGTTTGCACCTTATGCCATTGACATAGGGTGCAAAAATATATAAGAATTTATGATCTGTACTTGATGGAGGCTTTGTTGGGCCAAAAACTCGTTATTACCACTCTACGTACTCTCAGAACCGAGTTAATTAAGCTGAGAGCGTCAAATCATTTAATTAAAGTGAATGTCATGTGTGGACGGCAAACGGGCGGGCGAAACGAGGCGTTTTTTAACCGACTTGAAAAGGAGGTGTTGACGCCTGGTAACACTGACATAGGCGTTGACCAATCAAGACGACCGTCGTCTTGAGCGAATCAGAGCGATCCGTGAGCGCGACCACAGCGCCCAGGTTGCGCGCACTCGACACCAGACGCATCGGTACATCGAGACTGCAATTGGTCTAAGGCGACTAGCGGCGAGTGAATCCATGAGTTGGAGCGGGATGCCTATATGGGTACGAGAGGGAGCACCATACGTTTTCCGCTAAGCCGGTCGCCTAAGACCGATGTCGTGGCCGCGGTGTAACCGCTGAAGCCTCCGCACGTGTCCTAGACTAAAAATAAGAACCTCTTGACCGATTGTACTTATCGAATATTAAAATGGTAAACTATCAAAATTGCAGTTTCCTTCCAGTTTCCTTTAAAGAGGCGTAAACAGGAGGTTTTCAATTGAAGTGTAGGTATTTTTTTATGTTCGTTACCTCGGAAGTTCTGCCGATTGAGTTAACCGATTTCGATGATATTTTTTTTATTTAAAAGGCTATTATCATAGGCTGGTGATGTGATGATGATGTGTATCTGACTGCAATAAAGGTTTTTAATGCCACGCTAATTGGATGTCCCTAAAAGTGAAAATGCCCCTACACAAGTATTATTACAGACTTTTATTTTTATTTATTACATACCCAAACG
>JALPQI010022973.1:0-17866 GCA_025490895.1 Thaumatotibia leucotreta
AAAGAGAGAGAGAAAGAGAGTGTTAGTTAGACTGAGAAAGAGAGAGAGAGAGAGAGAGAGAATCAGAGAGAGAGTGTTAGTTAGACTGAGAAAGAGAGAGAGAGAGATAATAGTCAGAGAGAGGGAGATAGAGAGATAGTGTCTCTATCTCCCTCTGTCTTGAGACAGACAGATTAATTCGGGCGTTTCCGTTAAAAGCCTCAGAGTGCGGACTTTGCACTATTAATACATCTGTAGTCCCTGTGGCGACAGTCGATGCAGCGCGGCAACGCGCGGCATGCGGAGCGACTCGCGCGAGTGCACGAGGCCGCGCACCAGCTCAGTCGCTGCAACTCGCTGCTGCAGCAGGTCGGTGGCTAGTGCAGTAGGTGAGATAGGCTGGACAGACAGACAGACGGACAGACTGGGAGGCAGACAGGGAGACAGACAGTCAGAGAGAGAGAGAGAGAGAAACAGAGAATCAGAGAGAGAGAGAGTTAGATAGTTAGACTGAGAGAGAGAGAGAGAGAGATAATAGTCAGAGAGAGGGAGATAGAGAGATAGTCTCTCTATCTCCCTCTGTCTTGAGACAGACAGATTAATTCGGGCGTTTCCGTTAAAAGCCTCAGAGTGCGGACTTTGCACTATTAATACATCTGTAGTCCCTGTGGCGACAGTCGATGCAGCGCGGCAACGCGCGGCATGCGGAGCGACTCGCGCGAGTGCACGAGGCCGCGCACCAGCTCAGTCGCTGCAACTCGCTGCTGCAGCAGGTCGGTGGCTAGTGCAGTAGGTGAGATAGGCTGGACAGACAGACAGACGGGACAGACTGGGAGGCAGACAGGGAGACAGACAGTCAGAGAGAGAGAGAGAGAGAAACAGAGAATCAGAGAGAGAGAGAGTTAGATAGTTAGACTGAGAGAGAGAGAGAGAGAGAGAGATAATAGTCAGAGAGAGGGAGATAGAGAGATAGTTAGAGAGAGAGAGAGAGAGAGAGAGAGAATCAGAGAGAGAGAGTGTTAGTTAGACTGAGAAAGAGAGAGAGAGAGAGAGAGAGATAATAGTCAGAGAGAGGGAGATAGAGAGATAGTTAGAGAGAGAGAGAGAGAAAGAGAGAGAGAATCAGAGAGAGAGTGTTAGTTAGACTGAGAAAGAGAGAGAGAGAGAGATAATAGTCAGAGAGAGGGAGATAGAGAGATAGTCTCTCTATTTCCCTCTGTCTTGAGACAGACAGATTAATTCGGGCGTTTCCGTTAAAAGCCTCAGAGTGCGGACTTTGCACTATTAATACATCTGTAGTCCCTGTGGCGACAGTCGATGCAGCGCGGCAACGCGCGGCATGCGGAGCGACTCGCGCGAGTGCACGAGGCCGCGCACCAGCTCAGTCGCTGCAACTCGCTGCTGCAGCAGGTCGGTGGCTAGTGCAGTAGGTGAGATAGGCTGGACAGACAGACAGACGGACAGACTGGGAGGCAGACAGGGAGACAGACAGTCAGAGAGAGAGAGAGATAGAAACAGATAATCAGAGAGAGAGAGAGTTAGATAGTTAGACTGAGAGAGAGAGAGAGAGAGAGAGATAATAGTCAGAGAGAGGGAGATAGAGAGATAGTTAGAGAGAGGGAGAGAGATAATAGAGAGAGGGAGATAGATAGATAGTTAGAGAGAGAGAGAGAGAGAGAGAGAGAATCAGAGAGAGAGTGTTAGTTAGACTGAGAGAAAGAGAGAGAGAGAGAGAGATAATAGTCAGAGAGAGGGAGATAGAGAGATAGTGTATCTATCTCCCTCTGTCTTGAGACAGACAGATTAATTCGGGCGTTTCCGTTAAAAGCCTCAGAGTGCGGACTTTGCACTATTAATACATCTGTAGTCCCTGTGGCGACAGTCGATGCAGCGCGGCAACGCGCGGCATGCGGAGCGACTCGCGCGAGTGCACGAGGCCGCGCACCAGCTCAGTCGCTGCAACTCGCTGCTGCAGCAGGTCGGTGGCTAGTGCAGTAGGTGAGATAGGCTGGACAGACAGACAGACGGACAGACTGGGAGGCAGACAGGGAGACAGACAGTCAGAGAGAGAGAGAGAGAGAAACAGAGAATCAGAGAGAGAGAGAGTTAGATAGTTAGACTGAGAGAGAGAGAGAGAGAGAGATAATAGTCAGAGAGAGGGAGATAGAGAGATAGTTAGAGAGAGAGAGAGAGAGAGAGAGAATCAGAGAGAGAGTGTTAGTTAGACTGAGAAAGAGAGAGAGAGAGAGATAATAGTCAGAGAGAGGGAGATAGAGAGATAGTTAGAGAGAGAGAGAGAGAATCAGAGAGAGTGTTAGTTAGACTGAGAAAGAGAGAGAGAGAGAGATAATAGTCAGAGAGAGGGAGATAGAGAGATAGTCTCTCTATCTCCCTCTGTCTTGAGACAGACAGATTAATTCGGGCGTTTCCGTTAAAAGCCTCAGAGTGCGGACTTTGCACTATTAATACATCTGTAGTCCCTGTGGCGACAGTCGATGCAGCGCGGCAACGCGCGGCATGCGGAGCGACTCGCGCGAGTGCACGAGGCCGCGCACCAGCTCAGTCGCTGCAACTCGCTGCTGCAGCAGGTCGGTGGCTAGTGCAGTAGGTGAGATAGGCTGGACAGACAGACAGACGGACAGACTGGGAGGCAGACAGGGAGACAGACAGTCAGAGAGAGAGAGAGAGAGAAACAGAGAATCAGAGAGAGAGAGAGTTAGATAGTTAGACTGAGAGAGAGAGAGAGAGAGAGAGATAATAGTCAGAGAGAGGGAGATAGAGAGATAGTTAGAGAGAGAGAGAGAGAGAGATAATAGTCAGAGAGAGGGAGATAGAGAGATAGTCTCTCTATCTCCCTCTGTCTTGAGACAGACAGATTAATTCGGGCGTTTCCGTTAAAAGCCTCAGAGTGCGGACTTTGCACTATTAATACATCTGTAGTCCCTGTGGCGACAGTCGATGCAGCGCGGCAACGCGCGGCATGCGGAGCGACTCGCGCGAGTGCACGAGGCCGCGCACCAGCTCAGTCGCTGCAACTCGCTGCTGCAGCAGGTCGGTGGCTAGTGCAGTAGGTGAGATAGGCTGGACAGACAGACAGACGGACAGACTGGGAGGCAGACAGGGAGACAGACAGTCAGAGAGAGAGAGAGAGAGAAACAGAGAATCAGAGAGAGAGAGAGTTAGATAGTTAGACTGAGAGAGAGAGAGAGAGAGAGAGAGAGATAATAGTCAGAGAGAGGGAGATAGAGAGATAGTCTCTCTATCTCCCTCTGTCTTGAGACAGACAGATTAATTCGGGCGTTTCCGTTAAAAGCCTCAGAGTGCGGACTTTGCACTATTAATACATCTGTAGTCCCTGTGGCGACAGTCGATGCAGCGCGGCAACGCGCGGCATGCGGAGCGACTCGCGCGAGTGCACGAGGCCGCGCACCAGCTCAGTCGCTGCAACTCGCTGCTGCAGCAGGTCGGTGGCTAGTGCAGTAGGTGAGATAGGCTGGACAGACAGACAGACGGACAGACTGGGAGGCAGACAGGGAGACAGACAGTCAGAGAGAGAGAGAGAGAGAAACAGAGAATCAGAGAGAGAGAGAGTTAGATAGTTAGACTGAGAGAGAGAGAGAGAGAGAGAGAGAGATAATAGTCAGAGAGAGGGAGATAGAGAGATAGTGTATCTATCTCCCTCTGTCTTGAGACAGACAGATTAATTCGGGCGTTTCCGTTAAAAGCCTCAGAGTGCGGACTTTGCACTATTAATACATCTGTAGTCCCTGTGGCGACAGTCGATGCAGCGCGGCAACGCGCGGCATGCGGAGCGACGCGCGCGAGTGCACGAGGCCGCGCACCAGCTCAGTCGCTGCAACTCGCTGCTGCAGCAGGTCGGTGGCTAGTGCAGTAGGTGAGATAGGCTGGACAGACAGACAGACGGACAGACTGGGAGGCAGACAGGGAGACAGACAGTCAGAGAGAGAGAGAGAGAGAAACAGAGAATCAGAGAGAGAGAGAGTTAGATAGTTAGACTGAGAGAGAGAGAGAGAGAGAGATAATAGTCAGAGAGAGGGAGATAGAGAGATAGTTAGAGAGAGAGAGAGAGAGAGAAACAGAGAATCAGAGAGAGAGAGAGTTAGATAGTTAGACTGAGAAAGAGAGAGAGAAAGAGAGATAATAGTCAGAGAGAGGGAGATAGAGAGATAGTTAGAGAGAGAGAGAGAGAATCAGAGAGAGAGTGTTAGTTAGACTGAGAAAGAGAGAGAGAGAGAGAGAGATAATAGTCAGAGAGAGAGTGTTAGTTAGACTGAGAAAGAGAGAGAGAAAGAGAGTGTTAGTTAGACTGAGAAAGAGAGAGAGAGAGAGAGAGAGAATCAGAGAGAGAGTGTTAGTTAGACTGAGAAAGAGAGAGAGAGAGATAATAGTCAGAGAGAGGGAGATAGAGAGATAGTGTCTCTATCTCCCTCTGTCTTGAGACAGACAGATTAATTCGGGCGTTTCCGTTAAAAGCCTCAGAGTGCGGACTTTGCACTATTAATACATCTGTAGTCCCTGTGGCGACAGTCGATGCAGCGCGGCAACGCGCGGCATGCGGAGCGACTCGCGCGAGTGCACGAGGCCGCGCACCAGCTCAGTCGCTGCAACTCGCTGCTGCAGCAGGTCGGTGGCTAGTGCAGTAGGTGAGATAGGCTGGACAGACAGACAGACGGACAGACTGGGAGGCAGACAGGGAGACAGACAGTCAGAGAGAGAGAGAGAGAGAAACAGAGAATCAGAGAGAGAGAGAGTTAGATAGTTAGACTGAGAGAGAGAGAGAGAGAGATAATAGTCAGAGAGAGGGAGATAGAGAGATAGTCTCTCTATCTCCCTCTGTCTTGAGACAGACAGATTAATTCGGGCGTTTCCGTTAAAAGCCTCAGAGTGCGGACTTTGCACTATTAATACATCTGTAGTCCCTGTGGCGACAGTCGATGCAGCGCGGCAACGCGCGGCATGCGGAGCGACTCGCGCGAGTGCACGAGGCCGCGCACCAGCTCAGTCGCTGCAACTCGCTGCTGCAGCAGGTCGGTGGCTAGTGCAGTAGGTGAGATAGGCTGGACAGACAGACAGACGGACAGACTGGGAGGCAGACAGGGAGACAGACAGTCAGAGAGAGAGAGAGAGAGAAACAGAGAATCAGAGAGAGAGAGAGTTAGATAGTTAGACTGAGAGAGAGAGAGAGAGAGATAATAGTCAGAGAGAGGGAGATAGAGAGATAGTCTCTCTATCTCCCTCTGTCTTGAGACAGACAGATTAATTCGGGCGTTTCCGTTAAAAGCCTCAGAGTGCGGACTTTGCACTATTAATACATCTGTAGTCCCTGTGGCGACAGTCGATGCAGCGCGGCAACGCGCGGCATGCGGAGCGACTCGCGCGAGTGCACGAGGCCGCGCACCAGCTCAGTCGCTGCAACTCGCTGCTGCAGCAGGTCGGTGGCTAGTGCAGTAGGTGAGATAGGCTGGACAGACAGACAGACGGACAGACTGGGAGGCAGACAGGGAGACAGACAGTCAGAGAGAGAGAGAGAGAGAAACAGAGAATCAGAGAGAGAGAGAGTTAGATAGTTAGACTGAGAGAGAGAGAGAGAGAGATAATAGTCAGAGAGAGGGAGATAGAGAGATAGTCTCTCTATCTCCCTCTGTCTTGAGACAGACAGATTAATTCGGGCGTTTCCGTTAAAAGCCTCAGAGTGCGGACTTTGCACTATTAATACATCTGTAGTCCCTGTGGCGACAGTCGATGCAGCGCGGCAACGCGCGGCATGCGGAGCGACTCGCGCGAGTGCACGAGGCCGCGCACCAGCTCAGTCGCTGCAACTCGCTGCTGCAGCAGGTCGGTGGCTAGTGCAGTAGGTGAGATAGGCTGGACAGACAGACAGACGGACAGACTGGGAGGCAGACAGGGAGACAGACAGTCAGAGAGAGAGAGAGAGAGAAACAGAGAATCAGAGAGAGAGAGAGTTAGATAGTTAGACTGAGAGAGAGAGAGAGAGAGAGAGATAATAGTCAGAGAGAGGGAGATAGAGAGATAGTTAGAGAGAGAGAGAGAGAGAGAGAGAGAATCAGAGAGAGAGAGTGTTAGTTAGACTGAGACAGAGAGAGAGAGAGAGAGAGAGATAATAGTCAGAGAGAGGGAGATAGAGAGATAGTTAGAGAGAGAGAGAGAGAAAGAGAGAGAGAATCAGAGAGAGAGTGTTAGTTAGACTGAGAAAGAGAGAGAGAGAGAGATAATAGTCAGAGAGAGGGAGATAGAGAGATAGTCTCTCTATTTCCCTCTGTCTTGAGACAGACAGATTAATTCGGGCGTTTCCGTTAAAAGCCTCAGAGTGCGGACTTTGCACTATTAATACATCTGTAGTCCCTGTGGCGACAGTCGATGCAGCGCGGCAACGCGCGGCATGCGGAGCGACTCGCGCGAGTGCACGAGGCCGCGCACCAGCTCAGTCGCTGCAACTCGCTGCTGCAGCAGGTCGGTGGCTAGTGCAGTAGGTGAGATAGGCTGGACAGACAGACAGACGGACAGACTGGGAGGCAGACAGGGAGACAGACAGTCAGAGAGAGAGAGAGAGAGAAACAGAGAATCAGAGAGAGAGAGAGTTAGATAGTTAGACTGAGAGAGAGAGAGAGAGAGATAATAGTCAGAGAGAGGGAGATAGAGAGATAGTTAGAGAGAGAGAGAGAGAGAGAATCAGAGAGAGAGTTAGATAGTTAGACTGAGAAAGAGAGAGAGAGAGATATAATAGTCAGAGAGAGGGAGATAGAGAGATAATTAGAGAGAATCAGAGAGAGAGTGTTAGTTAGACTGAGAAAGAGAGAGAGAGAGAGAGATAATAGTCAGAGAGAGGGAGATAGAGAGATAGTTAGAGAGAGAGAGAGAGAGAGAATCAGAGAGAGAGTGTTAGTTAGACTGAGAAAGAGAGAGAGAAAGAGAGATAATAGTCAGAGAGAGGGAGATAGAGAGATAGTTAGAGAGAGAGAGAGAGAGAGAGAGATAATAGTCAGAGAGAGGGAGATAGAGAGATAGTCTCTCTATCTCCCTCTGTCTTGAGACAGACAGATTAATTCGGGCGTTTCCGTTAAAAGCCTCAGAGTGCGGACTTTGCACTATTAATACATCTGTAGTCCCTGTGGCGACAGTCGATGCAGCGCGGCAACGCGCGGCATGCGGAGCGACTCGCGCGAGTGCACGAGGCCGCGCACCAGCTCAGTCGCTGCAACTCGCTGCTGCAGCAGGTCGGTGGCTAGTGCAGTAGGTGAGATAGGCTGGACAGACAGACAGACGGACAGACTGGGAGGCAGACAGGGAGACAGACAGTCAGAGAGAGAGAGAGAGAGAAACAGAGAATCAGAGAGAGAGAGAGTTAGATAGTTAGACTGAGAGAGAGAGAGAGAGAGAGATAATAGTCAGAGAGAGGGAGATAGAGAGATAGTTAGAGAGAGAGAGAGAGAGAGAGAATCAGAGAGAGAGTGTTAGTTAGACTGAGAAAGAGAGAGAGAGAGAGAAACAGAGAATCAGAGAGAGAGAGAGTTAGATAGTTAGACTGAGAGAGAGAGAGAGAGAGATAATAGTCAGAGAGAGGGAGATAGAGAGATAGTGTATCTATCTCCCTCTGTCTTGAGACAGACAGATTAATTCGGGCGTTTCCGTTAAAAGCCTCAGAGTGCGGACTTTGCACTATTAATACATCTGTAGTCCCTGTGGCGACAGTCGATGCAGCGCGGCAACGCGCGGCATGCGGAGCGACTCGCGCGAGTGCACGAGGCCGCGCACCAGCTCAGTCGCTGCAACTCGCTGCTGCAGCAGGTCGGTGGCTAGTGCAGTAGGTGAGATAGGCTGGACAGACAGACAGACGGACAGACTGGGAGGCAGACAGGGAGACAGACAGTCAGAGAGAGAGAGAGAGAGAAACAGAGAATCAGAGAGAGAGAGAGTTAGATAGTTAGACTGAGAGAGAGAGAGAGAGAGAGAGATAATAGTCAGAGAGAGGGAGATAGAGAGATAGTTAGAGAGAGAGAGAGAGAATCAGAGAGAGAGTGTTAGTTAGACTGAGAAAGAGAGAGAGAGAGAGATAATAGTCAGAGAGAGGGAGATAGAGAGATAGTTAGAGAGAGAGAGAGAGAGAGAGAGAGAATCAGAGAGAGAGTGTTAGTTAGACTGAGAAAGAGAGAGAGAGAGAGAGATAATAGTCAGAGAGAGGGAGATAGAGAGATAGTTAGAGAGAGAGAGAGAGTGTTAGTTAGACTGAGAAAGAGAGAGAGAGAGAGATAATAGTCAGAGAGAGGGAGATAGAGAGATAGTCTCTCTATCTCCCTCTGTCTTGAGACAGACAGATTAATTCGGGCGTTTCCGTTAAAAGCCTCAGAGTGCGGACTTTGCACTATTAATACATCTGTAGTCCCTGTGGCGACAGTCGATGCAGCGCGGCAACGCGCGGCATGCGGAGCGACTCGCGCGAGTGCACGAGGCCGCGCACCAGCTCAGTCGCTGCAACTCGCTGCTGCAGCAGGTCGGTGGCTAGTGCAGTAGGTGAGATAGGCTGGACAGACAGACAGACGGACAGACTGGGAGGCAGACAGGGAGACAGACAGTCAGAGAGAGAGAGAGAGAGAAACAGAGAATCAGAGAGAGAGAGAGTTAGATAGTTAGACTGAGAGAGAGAGAGAGAGAGAGAGATAATAGTCAGAGAGAGGGAGATAGAGAGATAGTCTCTCTATCTCCCTCTGTCTTGAGACAGACAGATTAATTCGGGCGTTTCCGTTAAAAGCCTCAGAGTGCGGACTTTGCACTATTAATACATCTGTAGTCCCTGTGGCGACAGTCGATGCAGCGCGGCAACGCGCGGCATGCGGAGCGACTCGCGCGAGTGCACGAGGCCGCGCACCAGCTCAGTCGCTGCAACTCGCTGCTGCAGCAGGTCGGTGGCTAGTGCAGTAGGTGAGATAGGCTGGACAGACAGACAGACGGACAGACTGGGAGGCAGACAGGGAGACAGACAGTCAGAGAGAGAGAGAGAGAGAAACAGAGAATCAGAGAGAGAGAGAGTTAGATAGTTAGACTGAGAGAGAGAGAGAGAGAGAGAGATAATAGTCAGAGAGAGGGAGATAGAGAGATAGTCTCTCTATCTCCCTCTGTCTTGAGACAGACAGATTAATTCGGGCGTTTCCGTTAAAAGCCTCAGAGTGCGGACTTTGCACTATTAATACATCTGTAGTCCCTGTGGCGACAGTCGATGCAGCGCGGCAACGCGCGGCATGCGGAGCGACTCGCGCGAGTGCACGAGGCCGCGCACCAGCTCAGTCGCTGCAACTCGCTGCTGCAGCAGGTCGGTGGCTAGTGCAGTAGGTGAGATAGGCTGGACAGACAGACAGACGGACAGACTGGGAGGCAGACAGGGAGACAGACAGTCAGAGAGAGAGAGAGAGAGAAACAGAGAATCAGAGAGAGAGAGAGTTAGATAGTTAGACTGAGAGAGAGAGAGAGAGATAATAGTCAGAGAGAGGGAGATAGAGAGATAGTCTCTCTATCTCCCTCTGTCTTGAGACAGACAGATTAATTCGGGCGTTTCCGTTAAAAGCCTCAGAGTGCGGACTTTGCACTATTAATACATCTGTAGTCCCTGTGGCGACAGTCGATGCAGCGCGGCAACGCGCGGCATGCGGAGCGACTCGCGCGAGTGCACGAGGCCGCGCACCAGCTCAGTCGCTGCAACTCGCTGCTGCAGCAGGTCGGTGGCTAGTGCAGTAGGAGCATTCCATGAAAACATCTACTTTTTGTCGCTTACCCTAATAAAATATGCTAGCTGCTAGGAAACACTGTCAATCTCAAAGCCTTGATATGTTATTATACTGTAATACAGTTTTTTAACTAGTACAGGAAGTAATGAATTCATCTACACCTTCTGTAAAACCTCAACATATTGGTGCATAATGTTTAGTACATAGTAACCTAGTTAAGCTGATGAATTTTGTACTTAATGGTTAACGGTTCTGTTACAAAATAAATAAATTTATTATTATTATTATATATTACACCGTAACTCAGGATACTCGGCTCAGCTTCAAAATTATTGAAGAGACCGTGTCGCTTACGACATATTTTCATGGAATGCTCCAGTAGGTGAGATGGGCTGGACAGGGGGACGGATAGAGAGAGACAGTGATACAGATAGACGGAGAGCAAGGAAAAAAAGAAAATAAATAATAAACACGCAACATACTGACACAACATACACATTAAAACATTATAATACAAAATAAACATAAATTTAACAAAACTAAGTGCCTCAAAATGGTCTCCAATTCAGTAAATTGCTGGGCTGTAATCAAAGTGCAGCGCTGGTCTTCCATTAGAACCACAGACCAAGAAAGAGAGAAAAGGTAGATAGATAGAGAGAGAGAAAGAGATACACAAAAAGAGGGACTGATAGGCAGAGGGAGAGACAGTGTTAGAGATGGACAGAAATAGACACTGATACAGATAGACAGAGAGAGATAGACCGGATAGAGAGAGAGAGGGAGGGAGGGAGGGAGGGAGGGAGGGAGAGAGGGAGAAAGAGAGGGAGTGGGATTAGGGAGAAAGAGAGAGAGATAGATAGAGTGAGAGACAGGGAGAAAGAGAGAGAAATAGACACAGAGAGTAAGACACATATGGACAGAGTTTTTTTTTTATTGAAAAACAATTGAACACTTAAATGATATCTTTGCACGTGAAGAACGAAATAATGTACCCACATCCGCAGACGACCTTTTTAATGACAATAATGACACTACTTCCAGCTCTGTTGGATTATGGTCCATTTTGACGCATAGTCCTTTACATCGCAAATACCCAGTTTTAAGTCATAAGTAAATAAATATTGATTGGTAATTAACTAATTATATAGTCACAAATAATATTTTTATAAATATGTAGCCGACATTGATATAAAATCAACAACAACATTCACTGCAAAAATATTTTTTCCACACACCGTTTTTTTTCAAACTTTCAGTTTTCCTCAAATCAAAGTTCATTCAAATAACCGAATATGACGTCACAGTACGTCGTATGTTTTCGTTTAGTTTTCCTTAAAGTCGAATTATTTTAAGCTGTGACGTCACTCGAATGTAAACAAAGTGACGTTGAGGTCGGTAACCTATTTTCACAGTTTGATGGGGTTAGAAGTTTTTTAATAATATTTCGGGTCACTGAAATCTTCAAGCCGTGCTATAGATAGTTCCACGAGAGTTGAGGTCACGCACACATCGACATGTCTTGTAAACACACGGGGAATTCGAAATTAGAGTTCTTTTTTCGTACTGACAGCAAACCCAATAGGGATGATGACTGTAGTTAAAATAAATGATTTAACATTATGCACGACATAATACACAAAGAAATTATTACTAAGATGTAGATTGTAGTAATTTTTGTACAGATCTTCTATTTAATAAATCGAAAAGAACTTAAAAGAGTAGGTCATTTGGCAGTACTCAAACGTGACGTCACTTTTGAGTATTTCATATAATATTCCATAGTGGTGATCGTTTTGACAATTCGAAAAAAGATGCTTATTTGACTTGCCAGTCATCATGCCTATTGCAACTGTAAGATTGACCAACAAGTTTGTTCAAGGGATTTGCGTCAATATTTTGACGCAAGTCATTCATTCACTACATTTTTGCAATTGGGTATGTCAAGTTTTTTGAAGTGGTGTAAATTATATTTTATTTGGATGATAGGCTTCCTAAGGATCACGAAAAACCAGTTATTTTATTTTTATAACTATTAATTTATTATTATTAATTATTTATAATATTTTTAATTTATGGCTCACAAGCTAAACGACTTTTGCGCTACTGAAAATTAAAAAAAAACACATGATGGTTGTCAAATATGTCACTGTCAAAAATAACTACGTCTTTCAACGGTTTTATTCGTTCGATTGCATTTGGTGGTTACAGTGATTTATAGAATATTTTTAACGACCTCAGCACGAATTTTGGACTCTTGATCTTGCCGCACTACTCCATGACTCCTGCACGATATTTTGGACAACGTTTGGATCTTCCTGTGACTACCTACGCTCTGCTTTTTGGACTACGTTTTCTTGCCTTTCTGACGACCCTGGTTTTGACTATTGGACTGCTTCACGTACATCTAGATACAATGAATAGTGATAGCAACTGAACCGTGACGGAGTATTACAGAGATATGCTCATGTGCTTCGTACTCAGCTGTAAGAAATACAGACGCGACTTTCCTGACTCAGCTTTTCTATGTGTACCAAAATGTTTACAACCAACTTGGTGTCACACGTTGGATATAAATTGCCCGAAACGGACCCTATATGTTTGTGAAGAGCATTTCAATGTGAGTGTAGTGACTATTCTATGTACCAAAATTATACTCAATAACACGTTTTTATTGTTATTATTAGTATGCGTTTTAAATATTTTTCATTTAAAAAAAACATACTAACATATCAGTAGTTATTACTACAGAAGATTGCTACAAAAGCAATTCAGGAAAATTACATCTGAAAAAGACAGCAAACCTAATAATAACTAGAACATATTTTGAAGATGAGACTGTAAGTATCAATCATTATTACTACTGTAGTAACTTGATAGATTTATCAATACATAGATGTAAGGAAATACATAGATTGCGATGGTGGCCTGGTGGTCAGATGTAGGCCTTTCAATCTGGAGGTCCCCAATTCAAGCCCCTGTGTGTACTAATAAGTTATTTGGAAATTATGTATATAATATCATTAGATATTTACTAATTGACTTTCCCTCTTCAAGTATTATTTGTTTTTTTATAAATTTTTACTTCTTTATTTTCAGGATATTTTAACTGATGACAAACTCAACTATACTGTTGTAAACAACAAGGAAACATCTATAACAATCACTCCAAAAACGGTAAGAAGTTTACATTTCTGAATTTAACACTTCGGAAACCACAATTTTGAACAATGACCCAGAAACTAACAGAACCCACTAGGCAGGCAAGGACTTGAATTGCAATACCGCACACCACGATTGCGCCGCTAGGCGGGCACGCGGCTGAAGTCAGCAAGTCCACCTGCACGATGGTTCTAAAATAATGTTCTTATACTATTATCAGTCTTGAAAAAATCTACTAAGCTATGAACTATGAGCTATAAACACGAACAAAAGATACGCACTCCCGTGTAAATAAAAGAGACTCGGCGATACTCGACAGCAATTAGCTATCAACGCCGGGCGAGTATCGCCGTGTCTCTTTTATTTACGCGGGAGTGCGTATCTTTTGTTCGTGTTTATAGCTCATAGTTCATAGCTTAGTAGCTCGCGGTGAGACCAGTGCGACCTTATATGGGTATCATCTATGGGTTGCTAATACTATGATAATAGTCTACAACACTAATAAACCTGTTTTTATTTTTTCAGCGAGAAATGTCTACCCAGACCGACATCACTATATCAAATAAATTTGTCATGGCCAAACCTTCAACAAGAAGTGTGCAAGTTTCAGCTGACATTAAGGAAGGAGCAAGTGTGGCAGAGAGTCAACCATCTTCATCGATTGCAAGCCGTTCACCAGCGTCCTCTCTGTATGAGCCCACTAGTCTTTTCTCGTCTAGCTCAACTAAAGAACCCGAAAAAAAAGATCTATCAGGACGTACACATATTTTAAAAGTTATTAAGGAATAGGTACCCTAAAACATAAACATAAACCTGCAAAGTAATATAATAAAAATTCAATAATTGATCGTTTTGTTTTATTTTATAAACAACACAAGTAAGTTTTTTCTATAGTATAGATTAATTTTAAAAATACAATCTTACCCTTCGCTATCACATTTTTAGGGTTCCGCAGTAAACGAGCGAACAGCATAGCTCAGTGGCCATTAGTACTAGAAATTTGCAATGTGGTATACATATTAATTACGCCGACTATGTAGTGGAATAAAAAGTAGAAAAAATTTTTTTTTCGGGTATCTCCCCTAACAGATAAGTGCATTTTATTTTTTTATTTTTCGGTTAATTCTAGTGTGGGGTATCGTTAAATAAGTCTTTCCAAAAAAATAAGGGTCTCAAAAGAAAGTTTTTTTCTAAAGTCATTATTTTCGGAGACAACTGCTTCAGGACAAAAAAAATGTCTCCATGGATCCATAGGTTAACCCTAAACTTTCATATACAGATACAGTGCCAAGTAAGGGTTAAAAAAATATGAAAAAAAATCATGAATAGTGTCACTTATACAATACCTACTTTAAAATAAACTATATCGAACATAATCGGCCCATAAATCCTACAATGAGCAGGGGCCGACAAGCTCTTGGGCGATTTATTTTAAAAATAATATGATTATTAAGGATACACAAATGTATTATTCGCCTTGAGGGACATATTAAGTCAAATTAATAAGTATGGTAGGATAGCTTTTTTAGCGCCTACCAAAAAAAAACTTAAAATACATTCCATACCCTACACACATTCCCTATTGTGTAATAAAAAAGAACCAGGCATTGTATTTACAGTTATTGAAAAGGTTGCTGACACTAAGCAAAGAGTGGTTCGGAAAACAAGTAGCAGCACACGGTATGGTATATTTTAAAGTAACAGATTTTTTTAAGTCAGTATTTATTTATTCTTATCAAGACTTTAAGATATTGCATTATGTAAAATTTTTGGGTAAACTATGTCTTTCCAAAATTCTTCTGTGGCAAGTTTCTTGAATCCGCTCGATCAAATCCACTCATGTTAAAAATCAAACGGCAGTTGTTGAAAATCAAAGCGAGGGTCGTCAGAAAGGCAAGAAAACGTAGTCCAAAAAGCAGAGCGTAGGTAGTCACAGGAAGATCCAAACGTTGTCCAAAATATCGTGCAGGGGTCATGGAGTAGTGCGGCAAGATCGAGAGTCCAAAATTCGTGCTGAGGTCATTAAAAATATTCTATAAATCACTGAAACCACCAAATGCAATCGAACGAACAAAACCGTTGAAAGACGTAGTGTAGTTATTTTTGACAGTGACATATTTGACAACCATCATGTGTTTTTTTTAAATTTTCAGTAGCGCAAAAGTCGTTTAGCTTGTGAGCCATAAATTAAAAATATTATAAATAATATTAATAATAAATTGATAGTTATAAAAATAAAATAACTGGTTTTTCGTGATCCTTAGGAAGCCTATCATCCAAATAAAATATAATTTACACCACTTCAATAAACTTGACATACCCAATTAGTACTTCATTTAGATGTGTGTGTCATTTCACCTCAACTCTGGTGAAATTACCTATATGCTTGAAATGTTTTTAAACACTGTTATACCCGTCAGCCTCCGTAGCCTAGTTGGTAGTGACCCTGCCTACGAAGCTCGACGTTCCGGCCTCAAATCCCGGCAAGAGCATTTTTTTATGTGACAAAGGTAGACAACTGAGCTCTCAGCCCTCCTGATGGAAAGCAGGAACTGAGGCCTATGGACATAGTGTCCAAAGAATCACCTATGCACTGCCTACCCTGAGGACTTAGATGGATTGCCTCTATGCCAGTAATTACACCGGCTATCTTACCCCCAAACTGAAACACAGCAGTGCAAACACTGCTATTTAGCAGGTTAACGGGTAAGACGATGGTAGCTATCCGGGGGGACCTTGCACGAGGTCCTACCACCAGCAAAAACATTTACTTTCGTTGTATGCGGCATTCGGGCATGTGTATCGGGGTACGCGCCACAAATTTAACTCCTTCAAAAACTTCTTTGGCCTAAACGATGGCGCAGCCCTACCCAATATTTCCTCTACTTGACTAGAGTACCTAATATCTCCATCAGTGCTTGCGTGATATCTATATAAGACAATTCTTAATGATTCTTGGGAATCCACCAAAGTAAACTCAATGTGTTGCTCTGAAAACAAAGAAACGACATTTAAAGTCTATTAATTGGCATGTCGATTCCCACTTTACACTTTTTAGTATTTCACTTTATTTTATTATTATTTGAGTTGATAAATTTCTCATAGCACATCCGCCATCTTTTAAAACCAAATCCAGTTTTACCGACAGTGCAGCAATGAAGTTTTGTAGCGCCATCTGTTGGTCTTACTACATAGGTTTCTACTTTACCGACAGAGTCACGCACTGTAGGCTATTCAAAGAAATCTTATTTCTTTATATCTATTTATTTATTTTTAAATTATCCGTTATGTTACTATATTTTTGTTAATTAATGATTAGGCTTTTGATTGTATGCGGCATTTACGTGTGTTGTAAATCGTATATCAGAAATATGTATATGTTACTTGGCCGTGGCCTTAAAAATGGGCCACTTACCTTTCATTAATATGTTTGATAGTGAATCGCGCGGTTTTCAAAAGTAAGTGCAAAAGACCTACCCTTTTGTTCGTTAAAAATACTGTTAATAATATTCTATTGTGTAAGGAACATAATGTCAAGAGATCACCCTTTCATAGTTGTTTAACAAAACAGAAATAAGATAATAACAAATTTGTTTATTTACTGTAAAATCGGGTCGACCTTCAATTTGGAACTATTTTGGTAAAATTAATTTTTAGCGTTCCGACATAAAGTATAAATAACTGCGACCATATATAACATGGACGTCTAACGCCAGCTCAAAAATGCTCCTGAAAACAATTGTTCAATTATGCCTAGATGGACAAAACATATCACTTTTCTTAACACCGCGCATATTTCGGCGCAACATCTTTGACAAATGTTTATAGAATATAGCCAATCAAAACTTTGATGCACCAATCACAACTATTTTTAAACGGCGGGTTAGGTTTTTATAGGTTGACATTGAAATTCAGTGATGCATTGAAGAGGGGGTGACACTCGTCAACTAAAATTCAGGACCGTTTTTGAAAGGTAATTTAGTATGGCGTGCGCCTTCCATGTTTTACTCGTTCGTAGATAAATAAATATCACGAGCCAATTTTACACGAACCAACCTAGTTCCATGGGAAGCTTAATTAAGGCTTTTGTTGTGGGTACTAAGACTACTAAGTCACAAACACTTAAATACATAAATAGAAAAAACCATGACCAAATAAATGCCCTCGCCGGGAATCGAACCCGGAACCACCCACTTCGTAGGTAGATATAAAGTATGAATAAACATACAAATAATGACCTCGGCGGGATTTGAACCCGGAACCACCTGCATCGTTGGCAGTGTCACTACCAACTAGGCTACGGAGGCTGACAAATATATTTTCTCAAACATGCAATGAAATATTGTCTTTACGTTCCTTAAAATACACTCGGAAGTATCGCTTTTAGGGCACAGCAACTCACTGGCATAGAAATGGAATTTCATAACACTTTTCAGGCCTAGGCCTGCAAAGTAACTTTTTTTTAATTTCGACAACATTGTCATTTTTTTTTGTATTTCTTTGTATGTTTGAGAAAGCACTATACATGCCTCGGCGTGAAAACGAAATCCCGGCCTCGTTACCTATCTGTATATACCAACTTGGCCGAAAATCCTCATTTTCCCGGCCTCTGATGTAATGTACTATTGATGACACCACAAAGCGCGTCTATCAATTACAAATACAAATATTAATAAACCTTTTTTTCTTTCTTTACAGACTCTATCAGATGTAGAGGAACTCAACTCTCTATTGCCACCGGACAAAAGACTCGAACCTTTTGTATGGAGCGCAGCCTAGCCTGTCGAATACCCGGAGCCAGTAGCCGTACCATAAGCATTGTTTTTCAGCCCACCGGCCGGCAAACAGCACATTGCCGGCCGCTGCGCTAAACTAAGTTGCCGCTATAAATAGTATACACACCTCGGCCGTTAAATGAGAAAACCCCGGATCACATGTCATCCGAGACATTTCCCACTTAACACTTTCAC
>JALPQI010022974.1:0-12057 GCA_025490895.1 Thaumatotibia leucotreta
TAAATTCTTCCCTTTCCTCATTGTACATTTATTCGTCAGGTACGGTTTTTTCTATATATTTAAGTATCTAAATATATGTATATTAACACGATTAAGGCCCGTTTGTCGTTAAAATATGAGTGCTAATCAGCGATCGGATAAATATGCGTCATTATTCGCAATATAGACATGACTCCAATGTGGATTGAATACTTTATCATTTAATCATTTTCAGAAAATTACCTATTTGACAGCGGTAACTATGAGAACCTATAAATAGTCATCTTAAAACTTCGATATCAAATGTAAAGAAATTATTCATTTAATCAACTTTGGAATCATGGCCATAATATATTCTTCTTCGAACAATGACACACATTTGTCCGATCTCTTATTATATGTCTTTGCCTTGAAGGACTAGATCGGTTTGTGTAAGATTGACCCTTGATAACAAATAAAATAAATAATGAAATAAATCTAAATACAAACGAAATACATAATGCCTAGGTAAAACTGAAATTATGCCCAGCCAGCCCGCAGCAAATAATTATGACATGCACAGTTAGCATCAGATAAATCGAAAGGACCATGGTGCTCAAAAATATCTCAACAGACCAGCTAAAATATTTGTAAGAAGCCGCTCATTGCAACATGAATTGCCGCTCCGATATATTTGTAAAATATTTGTTACAAAGTAATTGCTTCACATTCGACGGAATTATGAATACAGGGTTACCTACTTTTTCACCAGTACTTATCAACATACGTAATAGTAGTCCAAAATACAAAATACTAGCATTTTTTGTTACTACCTCTTTGGAACAAAAAACTAAAACACTAATGTTCGAACTTATCCGCAAATCTAACAAGAAATGTGAACGTATTACGCATATCTATCGACGTACATAACTAGCAAAACGCACGAACTGTTTGTTTATAGGTGCGTTTAAACCAAAAGAGCATTCGCTGTTCTAGCGCCCGTACTACGAAATCAACCAATCACGTTTTGTGTACCGATCGAATTTCGTAGCGTGGGAGGTTAGAACAGGGAATGCTCTTTTAGTTTGAACGCACCTTAAAATAAAATCGCGCGCGACATACCGTACCGCTGTTGACGCCTTGTAATCAGTGCGCCCAACTATGTTACATTTGCATTAAGGATTAATTGAAAATATTATTTGATAAATCGTCGGCTGACAAGCAAAACTCACTATAAAAACTGTCACTACTCTTAACAACCTCTTATGTCATTATTGATTGACTCGGAACTCAGATACGAGCTTTATTTCAAGTAGGTATTTGTTACTTAGTGACTTTTGCTTGTCACCCGACGAAATGTGATCTATTATCAATTATTGATACCAATGATAATTATGTTAAAATTTATTGAACCGGTGAAAAATTAACCCTGTATCAGCAACGTACCAACAAGCCATGATAATAAATAATGTTCCTGTTACTTTAATTTTGTTGAAGTTGAATGCTCCCATATATTACTACAACTGCATTTGCAACCCCTGTCTCAAGTATTGGGCGGTTCTGAATTTGTCGTGTGCCGGATGACTTATAGCCAAATTACTCAAGTTTGCCCAAACATAGTGCAGTCACGTCTAATAATATGTACGAGTATACATTTCGGAACGTATGTCAAAGGCATAAGGGTCAAAATCGTATAAATATTATTAGAGCCGACCGTGCAAGCAATATACAAGATGACCTTGGAGACGTTTTGTGAAAGTGAAAGAGAAAAGTATAGTTTGACAGTACGTTACTCTCTTCGATGACTGTCAAAATATAAGGAAAAAGTTTTGCATTTCAGTTGATTACATAATGTGACTAATGCTCAGATTAATATGACAGGTAATATGTACATGTACACATATTTTTGATTGGTAAATCTGTTCAAATGCATATGTATCTTTCTATGCTCATTTATTTTTGAAGCCTTGTATTTGCTCATATATTTATGAACTCGACTGTACATAAATCTAACTAACCTAACATATAATGTCAGATTGGCCCTTGTGCCATTTTACCAAGGATGTTGGCATTTTCTCGCTGTATCGCAACACTGATGCATTGTGCAAGGATTCTTTTTTTAAATATAAATATCACCCTTAAAAAAATTGGCAAAAAAATAAATAAAATACTTAAAAAATAGTTGTCTTTCTTAAGAAATCCGACGGCATTCAGATGCTTGTTGTTAATGGAGTTAAGAAAATATAAAACTGATAACGTTTCGGAGTCACCCTTTATACAGGACATCTCAAAACTTTGCGACATGAAGGTAAATTATCGTACAATAAAAATGAGAAAGCCAGAATTGATTTTATTTTTAGAAGTGAGTGTTTTAAATTAACAGACTTCCTCAATTTTTTTCTCGAAGAATAAAAATAAACATCTCGTAAGTATATTTATCATCCCATATGAGAGTATTCATACATCTTAAAACATTACGCACTATTCTATTATAGCATAGTACTTATCTGATACTGATAAAAAAAGAATTAGGGTAAATGCCGAATCATATTCAAATGAAAATTCTGGAATGCTGTTCAGATTTTACCAAAATGGTCTTTCAACAATAAGTACTACTTTTTCTTCATGTTGCAAAATCGTGGATTCGAGCAAACCTCGACAGAAGCCATTAATTATTTGTAAATAACTAACTACTTTGTAGTGCATTTAGTTGAGCGCTAAAATATCGAAACACTGAACAGACAAAACGCGTCATCAAAATCATCAAAATCGCCATCTTTAAAATTGTACACGCAAATATTCAGTCTCGCACGCTTGATGATTCCCATTGCTGCTTCTGCTTCCTCTTAACTTCCTCTTACCAAGTTCGCAATCTCGACTCCACGTCACAATACACAAGGTTCGCTATTGATTGAAGCTTCAAATGCCAATTTTTCACTCTGTACCGGATCTTTTTTACAATTTGCGAGTAATGGTTTGGAATGATGGAGATTATACGCTCGCTCTGGGTTTCAAAAGTGATTTTTCATTTATCTTGCTCATGCTGGGGTGCTTCGTTTATTTTATAAGCATGGAACTAGATTTCTGTGTACTTTACTGATTGCTATTTCAGCCGCGAAAGCTGAGAACGTGGTTTCGAATTAGCCATAGAACCTACGTCCTCATACAGCTTTCACGGGTTATGGCCAGATATACCAAGTTGATGAACTTGATAATTTTTATATTTGCTATTCTTTTCTATTATTAATTTATTTAATCTTTATTGCACAAAAGAAAATCTTATCGTACAAAAAGCGGACTTAATGCCACAACGCATTCTCTACCAGTCAACCATAGGGCAAAACAGAAAAGAATGTAGGCGGTGCCACTTGCAAACTTAAGATAGGATACATACATAAATACAAGGTGGAATTCGACGAGGGACCTTTACGGAAATGGGAGATAGTTAAGGCTGAGCAACTTTTACTATGGGACCAACCCCGAAATCGTAAAAAAAAAATGACTTTCATACATTGTGTGTATACATGCCGTACCTTTTAGTATGGATAAGATTTTTTTTTACATACGATTTCGGGGTTGGTCCCATAGTAAAAGTTGCTCAGTATAGCCTTAACTATCTCCCATTTCCGTAAAGGTTCAATTTAAAAAATATACATTTAAAGACGGCATAGACGGAGCTACCGTATACTATAACAGACACAGCTATTCATGTTTAAGATTTGTTTTAAGTTTTATATGTTTTTTTGTACTTTTTATATCCTTTTTGTTTTTTTTTATATCTTTGTTTTGTGAGTTTGTACGTCGTGTTGTGTTTCCTTCCGTCCCGTCGCCAAATGGTCCCTACGGAAGACCAGCGCTGGCTGAATAGCCAGCATCATGCTGAGTAGGGTCCATTTCGTGGCACTATGTTTGTATTTGTTTGTTTTCATTCTAAGTGTAATGTGTAGTGTCATGAATAAATGTTTTGAGTTTGAGTTTGAGTTTTGAAAGGTCCCTCGTCGAATTCCACCTTGTATACCTACACTTACATAAATATATAATAATCATCATCATCATCATCATCATATCAGCCGAAAGACGTCCACTGCTGAACATAGGCCTCCCCCAAAGATTGCCACAATGACCGGTCCTGCGCCACCCGCATCCAGCGGACTCCTGCGACCTTCACCAGGTCATCGGTCCACCTTGTGGGGGGCCTACCCACGCTACGCCTTCCTTCCGCCTTATATAATAATAGAAATATATAAATATACTACTAGTATGTCTGCTAGTTGTAAGAAGACACTAAATTTTTCTTTGAACTGCCAGAGAAGAAACCCTTTACAGATCGTTTAAAGGCGTAGTTATTTGGAGCTGGCGTAGTAATTAGGTACATTATTCAGAAATGAAATCCTTATAGATTTGCCATGTCCGTTTGTCACAAAAAAGCTGATGCATATTATTATTAACCTCTGTTTGTTTTAGTTTTATCAAAGTATATCTTGTATTTATTGTGATTTTTATATTTACTGCTACGGAACTCTTATGCGCGAGTCAGTCGCACTTAGCCGGTTTTTCTTTGTACTATCGACACAATTGAATCTAGACCCATAATAAGAGCTTGTCATAGAAACATTGAAATAGAAATTGCATCATCTGTCGTACAATTAAATAATCAAATATTTGAATTGAATTAAATAATTTACTTTCAATGTTACTGTGACAAACTCCTAGTGTGGGTCAGCATTGAATTTTGTCACTACGATCTTAATTTTGAATTAAAAATGTTTCCAGACCAGCTCAGACGGGACTGCTCGGTAATGACGACTGACACCGCCACACGCCCTATTGTCATCTCACGCGGGGTTGAACCAAGTATGGCATCTTTTTTTTATTCTTCTTCTTTCTCTTGACCATTTCCCACGTTAGATGGAGTCGGCTCTCCTTATCTTTCAGAGCCAGGACAAGCTGTCCTTGGTTGTCGGGTTGGGTAAATTCTTCTTCTTCTTAGTCGTTGCACTCTCGCTAGAGTGGTCGTGGTCATCAATCAGTGTTCCGACGAGTGACAAGTTTCGTGATGCGGCGCCAATCTTCACGGACCGCAGCCTTTCTGGTACATTCATGAACGGGGTAGTTTGTTGCTGCCTTGATCTGGTCTGTCCATCTCATTGGAGACCTTCCGCGTGCTCTGGTACCTTCAACCTTTCCCTGCACTACGAGACGCTCTATGGAGTTATTGCCACGCCGGTAAATAGTTGGGTAAATAGGCTTTCCTATATAATAAGATTGGGCGGTCGTCCTCTTCCTTTCTTGCCTTCCGGGAGTACCAGGTAACCCTGGACGACATGCTTGCCATCATTTTTATGGTAATGTGTGGTACTTTTAATAGAATTATAACAAATATGACACTCAAACATATTAAAGTATTATCGATTCAACAACAGGTTACTCACTAAGACATCGGAATTCTGGTAGCATTTTTAAGCTGTCATAAGGACTTCTCGTTTATCGACTACCGATTATACCTACGTATATCGATAAATGCAGAATACAATAATTACGATTACAAAGAGAAGTAAACAACAGGCGGTCGTATCGCTAATGTCGAGCGATCTCTTTTAGATAACCTTTGGATACCAACTTTTAGGAAATTATAAATAGAAATTAAAATAATAATATTTTATTAATATTTGTGGATTTCTTATGGCTATCAAACATTTTTCGGAAGATTTTTTATTTTTATTTATCGCTTTCATTGCAAATCTCCATTTAACATTTCCAGCCACTCAAAAGTTATCTAAACGAGATCGCTCATGAGCGATAAGACCGCCTATTGTTAACTTCCACTTGTAATCATAAATATTTTATATTATATTCTGTATTTATCGATATACATATGTATAATCGGTAGTCGATAAACGAGAAGTCCCTATGACAGCTCAAAAATGCTACCAGAATTCCGAGTTCTGCGTCACTACTAAGTACACGTCGGGCTTTGACCGTGGGTGCTTCGGATGACGACCCTCTTAATGGGTCGAAACATCTCGAGCAATCGAGATGCCTTGACACCAAGCTGAGTGGAAGACTTTTCAGGAATGATTTTTCATCAATGTTATTTATTCTTCAACAGTTTTGTTGTGTACTAAATTCCTGAATAAACAGCTTTCTATTCTATTCAATCATCGATTTAAATTACGTGAGTTACCTATCAGGTTACATAATATTTTAGTATGGTACTTTTCATTTTAATATACCCCTTTTATAAGGTCACCCATTGCTAATGCAACTATGGGTACATGTAGCTAATAATCTTTATTTTATCTGCCGTCCAGTGTCGTATCTTTGCCTAGAATACGTATCTTCTTCTTTATTTATGTACATTCTTTTTCAATAGACCTATCTGAAGGGTACACGGGAAAAGCATGTCTAGTCAATTCCAATTTCCCCAAAAAAATAACCTTAGTTTTAAAGGAACAAGGTACAATTTTATCATGATTTTCATAAGGATGTTCTTAGCATGTTTTTTCCATGGACCCTTCATCTGTTTTCACCACAACCAAAATGTATTTAAACATTATCCCTTCGTCTGGCAAGCTCCCGCAGCTTCAATGAAATTAATTCTAAGGGCATTTCCTTAGCTTTGCATTGTATCGATGATTAGTCCATTCTTTGTTAATAACGAAATAACAACGGATGATTAGTTCCAGGAAAAGCAGTTATCAAAGCCAAATTTTCTCCAACCAAATGGGCGGACTCGATAATCAGTAGAATACTGGAAAACATTGCTTCAAAACCTTACAAGAAGTTTGACGCTGGATCCACAATGACCCCAGGTAAATGATAATAATTTATTTTTCCCCTAACTAGCTCGTAAAGCGCTCGATTATCCTTTAAAACGAGCGGGTAGAAACGCATTTTGATCACTGGTGAGTAAAGTAATGAACTTGGAACGTAGCGCGAAGTAGCATTCGTTCGACAGATAACAAAACGTAAGATGCTCATGAATTAGTCGTTCCACATTAATTATAATTAAATAAATTGTTTGAGAATTCAGTGAAAAATACAAAATGTTATTTTAATATGCCGATTTCAATTCAAAAACCCTAAAATGACATTCTTATATAACCTCTACTTTAGCGAATGATGTAGTTTTTTTTACATCACTCTTATTTTACATAGACATAGAGTCTATCGCAAAAATCAAAGCAAGTGAGTGGCTAGATGAAATCACAAAACGCAGAGATATATGTCAACATTGACAATTTCACTCCTTCTGATCTCCTACCCTATGGCACTGGTCGCGCCGCGTGCTGCTAAGCTATGAACTGTCGGCTATAGACATGAACGAAAGATACGGACTCTCGTGTAATTAAGAGTCACGGTGATGCCCAGCTATCAGCTATCACCGCTGGGCGAGTATCGCTGTCTCTTTTTTTTACACGGGAGTGCGTATCTTTTGTTCGTCATTATAGCCCATAGTTCACAGCTTAGTAGCTCGCGGTGAGACCAGTGCCTATATGATATTACGTCAGCTGGGTATTTAATGTTTAATTTCCTTCTTTTCAGTTACAGTCACCTCTTTTTCAAACGATCCGAGAAGCGGTGACACTCCAGTAGCATCAAATCTCCGATTAGAATTAACTTCGTCCAAATCGCATCACGTGACCACCGGCCCAGAACCTAGTAAATGTCAGCTGCATATTCCTAGACTAAGATAAGACGAATCATTAGCCATAAAAAAATCAAATTCGAATCAATCGTTTTTAAACGACTTCAAAAAGTTCTCAATTCGACTGTTTTTTTTTCTATGTAGGTACTTGATATTTCTATCTGGGTGCTTAGACAAGTTACCAATCGCTAACGCTTAATCGTCAATCGTAAACGAAAGGCAGCTAACTGTCTTTGTCGCACTAATATGAAAGAGTGACAGAGAGGGAAAACTACGATACACTACTAAGCGTTAGCGATTGGCAACTTGGCCAAGCATCCTGATCGCATAACCTATTTGAAATTCAAATATTTTTTTAATCGAACAACTCAATGATGATCCCGTTGGCACCTTGCAGGGGTCTGATGATGGGATCTTGGAGAAATCGGTTGAAGTCGGTTTCCAATTTTTCGAACTAGGTGATTGATTTAAACACAAAATTATTCAACATGTTCAAACTTATCTTTACTTATTTTTGTGACGTCCTTATTTTGTTCTGACATTTTCTGCGCTCCATGGTTACCTGCCTCTGTGTGGCCTAATCATTGTCTGGTAGATAATGCCATTACGCATTAAGTCCGCCATTTTGTATATTTATATTTAAAAAAATCTTATCGTTGTTTTAGAAAACTGCCTTCGTAATAGATAGACAGACGGACTAGACGAAACTATAAGAGGTTATGACATTTTGTTTACGGAACTCTAAAATGGGAACTATTTCTTGATGGTTTTTCCATGATAACCATAAAATGTTTCCTACATCGTCGTAAGGCTTGCAGAAATCGCTATGTGATTCATTTTAATTAATTCTATCAATACCCTTTGTGTATTGATAGAATTAATTAAAATTGCTAGGTTGCTATTTCAAGTCATAAACACATGGCGACTTTAATGGTTATGTGCCCAACGACCCTATGTTACATAAATAAATCCAATTTACTGTTTTCAGGCAACTATATAAGATATTGTCCGTCTGAATTGGCGGAAAAAGTGGCGCAAAAAATCATGTCACGTATTGTGTCTATGCAAAGATTTGGAACCAATGTATGTGGCACGGACATAGCGACTCGTAAGTCAATAGTTAACAATACTTGGTGAATTGTAATGTTAAAGAATGAAGAGAATAATAAAAATTATCACTTCAATAGACACGGATAAATAAAAAGATAAATTCGGACAATTTGCGAACCTTAAATGCGCAGTACCGCTATAATATTTGATTCCATGAAATTCGCAGTAGTTTATCTATGATATTGGATTAGTATTACTTATAATATACAAAAATGAGACATGTGGTCTTATATGATGGTCCCATGTTTATCATTCACGTTCTGACAAGAGAGAGTAAGTGAGCATTTCTTTTTGTTTTGTCCATTTTCATAATCTCGAATTTATGGGTAAATTTAGGGTTTTTAAATTTCAACTTTCGATAATCCAAAATTATGAAAATGGACAAAATAAAAAGAACTGCTCAAGTAAGTGCAAAAATGACGCGTAGCATGATTAACGGTGAAAACGGAGCCGCCTGAAATAAATAAATATAAATATCTTGGGACATCTTACACAAATCGACCTAGTCCCACGGTAAGCTCAATTAAGGCTTGTGGTGTGGGTACCAGGCGACGATATATATAATAGATAGATACATACAGATACTTAAATACATAGACAGCCATGACCAAGGAACAAATATTTGTGATAACAAACTAACACCCGAAATATCCCTAACCTATATACCTAAACTAACACCCGTTAAGAGTTACACCCGTATTAGACTGCGGCTCCATTGAGGCGGAGAGGAGCGGAGATGTGCAAAATTGACCAATTACATTCTTCAAATTCAAAATTCGAAACACTGTGATGCTGTCTCATTGGCCAATTTTGCACATCTCCGCTCCTCTCCGCCTCAATGGAGCCGCAGCCCTAGACTTGTGTAGGTGGAGTAAGTAGACCCTGTAGTCTACTTACTCCACCACGGATTTACAGCCATCGATTCATGGAAATGTCACCTTTCTTTCACTCTTAATACGGTAGTTTTTCCCTCAAATGAGAGTTGCAAATACGAGGTTGAGTAATTATAGCACCGATATGAAATACTAATTCTGATATATCTCCTCTCTATAGATTGTTCCATCGTCACATTTCACCCGAAGCCAGAAATTCGTAGCATCAGCTCCAGACCTTCTCTGGAAAGTGTCTGTCAAACCTCAGGCACCTCATTGAAACACGACGATACCGTGGATTCGGAGAAGGAACAAGGTATTTCGGCCCTATTTATGAAGGCCTGAGTGGCGAGCATCGAACAGGCCAAGAGCATACGTTTGCATTTTTTTAACATGTCTGCCCCGTTACTTCCTTCTAGCCTCCTTGTTTTCTTGAGTTTGGTTTGCCCGTGAATTGGCACCAATACAAAATTTCAGCATGCAGATCAGGGCTTGAATTTGAATGAGACTAATTATTAAATTATAGAAACCAAATCAGACTATTGTCTTATTTATCATTATCAGGCTCCAGCGAGGTGAATATTGACTGTCTGCAGGCTTAGCACATGATTAGTGCGACAATATGACGCCGCTAGATATACTTGCCATCTTTTGCTAGCTATATTAATAAAAGAGGGACGGATAGTCTATCACGCGGCGATATGCACTAAGCCTTCTGTTATATCTAACTGCGACGGTCAAAAGGCTGATAACCAAAATTAATAAACGATCACTACTCTTAGCAACGTTGTATGTCAGTCTTGAATCATTTGAATCTGAACTGATAATACGAGTTTTATTTCAAGTAGGTATTTACTTAGTTGGCCGTGTGGTGACGGCAGTAAGAATACATTTGTCACCACCCCAACTCCTCCTGCGGGTGTCGTAAGAGTCGACTAAGGGATAGAAGTGTCGCTGACTATTATTTGATAAACGATTGATGACGGGCAGCAGCGTCATCATATTGGACACATTACTGCGATCGCCCATCCGCTTGCCCAGCGTGGCGATTATGGGCATTTACCTCCTAATGCGCTTATACGCATAGGAGAGGCCTACGTCCAGCAGTGGACTATCATAGGCTGATGATGATGATTTACTTAGAGAGCTGCGACCATATACAACATGGACGTCTAACGCCACCTCAAAAATGCCCCCAAAATCAATTGTTCAATTGTGCCAAGATGGGCAGGACATAGCGCTTTTCTTAACACCGCGCATATTTCGGCGCAACACCTGTGACAAATGTTTGTAGAATTTAGCCAATCAAAAGTTTGATGGACCAATCAAAACTATTTTTCAATGGCGGTTTAAGTTTTTATAGGTTGACATTGAAATTCATTACCGTGATGCATTAAACAAGGGGTGACATTTGTCAATTAAAATTCAGGACCGTTTTTGAAAGGCATTTTACTATGGCGTGCGGCTTCCATGTTTTATTTGTTCGTAGTTAGTGAGTCATCATTTACGCATCACATAAAGTTAAATAAGAGCATCAGAATTAACAATGACATTTTTGTTTTCCATAGATATCCTAGCGTATCACCCGGAGCCCGAAATTGCATGTGTTGCCTCCAAACCATCCCTGGAAAGCGTCAAAGCTTGTGATATTGAGACTTGCCAGACCAGCAGTTCCACATTAAAATTCGAGGAAAACGAGGCTCTGGAAAAAGATCAAGGCAAGTATTTAGTAAAACTGAACCCGGGTATGTCTTTAAACATCGACCAGACACACCAGTGGAGGCAACGGCATCCTCTTAATTGCAGTGCAGTACATGAAGATAGCCAAACGTGACGATTATAGCATCATCATCAGCCTTTTCTCAGTCCACTGTTGGACGTAGGCCTCTCCCGTTAACTATGCGTATGGATGGAGTATTAAGAAGTAAATGCCTACACGCATCGCCACGCTGAACAAGCGGGTTGGCGATCGCAGTAATGTGTTGATGATGTTACTGGCGTTACTGCCCATCATCAATCTTCTATTAAACGAAATTTGCAAACAATTTGTAATTATATTTTTGGGTGAATATCTAAACGTTTTAACCGCCTAGTTTTGGTCCTATCTTTTTTGCTGAATTTTCTAAGCGTCTCAATGTTATATTTCGTCATTTTTATAAGGTACCGTGCCTCCGTCAAATGACAAAGTAGCACAATATTGTAACGAATAGAGACTTCGGCAAAAATGATGCCACCAAAATTAGACGGTTAAAACGCTCAGATATTCACCCTTTTCCAATATAAAATAAGTAGGTACCTATTATCAAAAAAATATTGCTAAATCCATGTCATTTGATCAAGTTATACTACATCATTATATTCATTATAATTGTTATTTGAACAATTAAATAGTGCTACAATATGGTTGTATTGCCTGTTTAATTGAATAGTTTGTTTAAATTGTTCGCGAGTTCTATTGGGACTTTTAAC
>JALPQI010022975.1:0-26065 GCA_025490895.1 Thaumatotibia leucotreta
TAAATACATGAACAAAAAATTACAATTTTTTTTTTTTTTAATTACAATATGTGGAAATGATTGTTGATCAGCTTATTAATGCACCGTTTAAATTTTCACCCCGGTTGTAGGCCACACACTGTATAGATTTTTAGTCGTAAGCCATATTACAAAAAAATCAATAAACTTCCAAATAAGTACAATGTATTTCATTTTTAACCCTTAAATGCATAGTGTACCTACGATGTATCGGACATAACCAAAACGTAGTTGGTGTTTGAAAACTAGATATGTATATTATGTTCTGAAGGGTGATTTTGCAAGGAAATTTAATGAACTTTCAAATTTATTCCTGATTCGCTGGCGTAACTGTATTAATAAAAAGTTATGTCTATAAAGACATAACTTTTTATTAATACAGTTACGCCATTTTGCTTATAAAAGCAAAATGGCAGAAATTTGTTTTCGTAGCTTGTGTTTAGCAGTTTTTAACTAAGTAAGAAATTATTTATAATTAGAATTTTGTAATGCATACCTTAGATTCTACAATTTCTGAACTTATTATATTTCAATCAAAAAGTAAACAATATTTAATTTTTTAACACGATTTTGCAAAAAAATGCATAATGATGTATCGAAATTTTGATTAGTAGTATAAATTTCACCCAAAATATGTCCACAGATTTTTTTAGGTCCTAGGACCTACAGACAATTTGCTGTATCATTGCTTTAATAGTACATTACGATACAAGTGCAAAAAAATGAGTCCGAAACGAGTGGAGATATGAATTTCCTTTTCGCACGTGTATCGTACGACGTTTTTCAGTACATATAGCACTCCGGAGATTTCGACCTGACATAAAATGAACCACTTCACGCACCAGCGCGTAAAAAAAATCTATCTGTACTGAAAACGGTCTTTTTTTCACAACTTTCGTTTCCATTATCAAATCTCAACAGTCTCTATTTAGTTTAAAGAAATCATATTATTCATAACATTACACAGATAATTTAGATGTGCTTGACAGCTTCTAAGCTCATTTATATAACTAATTATTAATTAAATAAAAAAGGAAACTTACTGCAGAGTGAAGACATGACACTTCGTAACAGATAAATTATTCAGGAACGAGGCTAGTAAAGTTGATGTTATCTACTTGAACATCTTTGGGTGATTAAAGTGAAACACAGGAATGGGGTTTATGTTTTTATTGGCTACGCTTAGTCATTACTTCACTTCCTTCACCTGGAGACCTGCAACAAACAACACACGATTGTTTATAAAATTACCATCACATGCTTTCCCAACTTGTTTGTGGACACAATATTATTATTTACGAGTGGTTGGTGACACATTTTTTTTATTTTTGTGACTATCTGTGAACATTAATTTGTGCATTGTATTATAGAAGCCTTTAATACACAGGCTGGCCAGCAATATTGTATTCCCGTTGTCTGTGAGCTTATGGGGCTCTGTCACCTGGGACACCCAAGCCCTTTCCTTATGTTATGTTATGCCCTTTCCTTAATGGCCCACATACAAACATGGACTACATGCATGTTTGCATAATTTAAGTAACTTAGTTTTGTATAAAACTAGTACTCAGGTGACAGTAACCATGGCAATAACAGACCAAAATAGTTGGTTCACCAAAGTACAATAGGCCCTTGGTCTAGTTTGACAACAAACAACAAAAAACACATGATTATGTATTTGACCAACTTTACACTATTTTTCCAATATGCAATGGATTTAGACTTATCAACAAAAATCAGTCAATACAATACACAATAAAAACTTTAACCTTTAACTATTTAGTTTTGCCTTCTAATAAGACCCATACATATTCTAAGTCATTCACAGTGCACGCTGTAAAGCTGTGGAATGAGCTGCCCATTAAGCAATCGCAGTTTGTAGCATCACTCAAGGTTAATTTGAAGTTCAATGAAATTGATTGAAGTTTAAGCCCTTAAGAGCTCCGACACCGCTGACCAAACACCCTGTATATTTATGCTTATATATGTATGTACATAAATGTATCTTTTAGACATATATATTTATTGTTCAGTATTGTATTTATGAATGGTTTTTATTTTTCATATAATAAAATTTGGTACTATGTATGATTATTGTTCTCCTATGTATACTTGTTGTATATTGTATGTTTGTCTATTCTATCATTTTACTCTCCAACTCAATTACTCTAAAGGTTAACTGGAAGAGATACCTTATAGGTAGGTTATAACTTCGCCTTTGTAATAACATTTTTATTATTATGTCCAAATGTATATTTTATACAATAAAGTGCTTACTACTAATATTGGGGTGATTTTGTGTTAAAATACTTTTGAACCATACACCCCCCAAACAAAGTTGAAACAAATGTGACATCTGTGAAACCCCTGCACAACCAGTTAAAAGTTACACATATAAATTCACTTCAGGGAGAGACAATAATATTGTATCTTCAAGACACCTTTCACCGGAGCTATGCTATACATAGGTATGCATTTGATATCCATCAATCATCATATTATATTGTGCAGCAGAGTGCACATGATGGAGGAGGCAAGTGAGGGGCTATGTTGCAAAAATATAACTAACAGATATCAAACACAGCATAGCTAGCATAAAAAGTGTTGTGTATACCATGCACCAGTAGAAAACAAAAAAAATTTAAACACACATGGCTGACTCTCATTAGCATTTCTCGTCTTTGAACAGATTTATTTTAATGTAGATACTATAAATATAATTTTAACTAAAAATGCATCTGAACTCAAGGATAAAGGTTTTAAAGTTAGTGATAAGACCAAGATTGTATTCTAAAAAAGCGATATTATGATATGATTATAGTTTCTCAACTTTACATTGTTTTCATTTTCTACGGACACATGGCAGTGTCTCACATATATTATGTGTTATCAATACATGCACATACCAGGAGGCAAGCTCTGTTTTAGCTTCTCGGCCTTCTCCTTGTCGGTGATGACCAGTGTGTAGAGGAAGCGCGAGCATCGCACCTTGAACTTCACATTCTCCGGGTTCTTCTTTATCTTCACCGCTGGAAAAATATCATGATTGAGCACATACTGCACCATTACACTTCTGATAAAAAAAATAAAATAAATTCTGCAAAACATAATAGTTAATTTCTTTCAATATAAATTGTAAATAGAGAAACTTGTTCAAATGTAAAATTAACTAATAATGATTTACTATGACAATGTTGATTTGTCATCATGTTTTAGTGAACATGTTCCTACTTGTCTTCAACTTCAATATTATCAATTCAATAGTTCCAAAGCCCAAAGCTCACAAGTCGAATGTAGAGTACTCCTAATTATTGAACATAGCAGACACATAAGTACAGAATGCAGAATCCACAGACGGAAAGTACTTACTATTATTTCAACACACTACATAAAACTACTTACATTTGGCGTCTTTCCTTCTCGCCTTCAGGAGGAAATCCTTAATGTCCTTGATTTCGCGCGGCTGGAACATAAAACATTAAATTCATTTACAACTCATAAGAGAATGACTGGTTGCGATCGAAACGGTAACAACAATAAGAGAGGTTATGTACCAATCGAAATTCAAATTATAGTATCCTATTACAATGTATTCATAAATCAATCATTCTATTCTATTCTATTCTATGTTAAATCAATATATTAGTAAAAAAACAAGAGATATTTACCATGTTGAAGTTGTTCCAAAGGATGACAAATAACTGCAAAAAAGCACAAGTTATATTATAAAATATTATTTCAAATATATTAACAGGGACACTGTGTATTTATTTCAGTCACCAAACATCAAAATTCACTTCGATATTTTAAGATTAAATTAGATTTTAGGAATAGTATACATAAATCTCACTTCACCCACCTGTCAAACTTTCTGAAAGAAGTTGACATTGACAGCGACACCATGACGTTTTCAAAACTCTATGGTTTAAGGTGTCATTCACAAATACACACAACCTAAATAATATAAGATTTAAACAAATATTTTTTGGCGCTTTGATTAGTTTTCGATAAGGTATCTTCTAATATGGCCATTGCAATCCACACTAAAATAAACATGGACACATTTATTTAATTCTTTATCGTGAAGACGTACGATTTGATCGTCACGATCAACCATAAAGCCCGCTCCTTACTCGTAAGCGAATCCCGGCGCGAAACCGCGAACACGGTTGTGAATGTTTTCACGCCTCCACGTCTCTCACGTTCTCCGCTTTCTGTCGGCATTTTATGCCGCGTCAAAGGTGATGCGAATTGCGAACTTGTAAAACTTCACATTATGGCATGTCATAAGTGTTATAATATAAAATGTATTGCGAAAACACAAATCAAATTATTTATTAACTAAATATTTTGATTTGTACTTTTAATTTTTCTCCAGTAGTCACACTACTTAATACTATATAAATTATAATTATTAGATGTCATATACCAAAGAAAAACGACCAAGATCACCTATGTCCAAGGTGGGGATCGAACCCACGTACTCAGCTTTCGCGGCTGATGCCTGTACCCCTCGGCCACTCGGTCTTCTCGGTCGGTCGTTCTCGGTTTCGTCTTCGGTAAGACCGAGTGGCCGAGGGGTACAGGCATCAGCCGCGAAAGCTGAGTACGTGGGTGCGATCCCCACCTCGGACATAGGTGATCTTGGTCGTTTTTCTTTGGTATATGACATCTAATATTTATAATTTGTTATAATATAACTTAATCAGCCTCCGTAGTCTAGTTGGTAGTGACCCTGCCTACGAAGCTGGAGGTTCCGGGTTTATTTATTTATTTATATATTTATTATTTATATGGTTATCCAGTTAAGAATAACTTGTTTCCTTTACAATTTTACTGAAAACAGACAAATGTGTTCGATGAAATAAGTTGAAAATAACCAGTTAGAGCTGGCGCCGCAAAACAAATCCGATTAGCTGACGCTCGGTGCCGCAATCTTGCAGTGAAGTAGATTGCGAAATAGTCGTGAAATGTGAGAATGTGGAGACATGACATAGACGTCGCGGTATGTTCTCTCCGCGAAGTCGCGCTGCGATTCGCTTACGAGTAGAGGGCAGAGCGGCTTACACACAAAAACTTACACACCAATACGCGAGCATGAGCAGGGTCGCGTTTTATAAAGTTACAATTTACAATTTCGCTGTTTGCCTCTCTTTCTAGCTAATATGTGCATGCGTTAGAGAGGCAAACAGTGAAATTGTAAATTGTAACTTTATAAAACGCGACCCAGAATGTTATACTTACGGTCGCAGCTTACGGTAGGTATTTAGATATGATTATACATTTTGTTTATTTATGTATGAGATGAGTGGTTATTGAACAAAATACTTACTATGTGTACTTACTAGTAGTAGTAACAAACAACATCGAGCTTTTAAATGTACATGAAATAGGTCCCTCGATATGTTCATGTCGCAGCGCCAATAATTTCTGAACGAAGCTAAAGCTGATTTATGATTCGAAGCGGGTAACACAGACAAGAAGCGTCGAGGTGACACTTTGACAGGGGTCAGTCAGACGGCCATTGGCATCGTTTAATGTTTATGAACGGCTATCGCGATCGGTGAAAGAGCCCGCACGCGACATGAGCCCGAGGGCGTCGACGGGCACCGACGGCGGCGGGGCGCAGCGGCCGGAGAGATGGGGCGCGTCGTGAGGGACGGCGCCATGGAGCGCGCCGTCGTGCGCTCGAGCGCCAGGCTCAGCGGCGGCGGCGGCGGTGGTGGCCCCGGTGGTGGCGGCGGCGGCGGAGACAAGGCCGCCGGCCGAGCGGAGGCAGCGCGGCGGGCGGCGGCTGCGGCGCTGGCGGCCGAGCGCCGCGCGCGCGCCCGCGAGCGCGCCGAAGAGGTGGAGGACAGCCCGAGCGTGCTGAGAGAGAAGTGTCGGGAGCTGGCGCGGGCCGTGCGGGAAGCCAAGCATCTCGTGGTCAGTACTGCACTCGTAACTAACGATATTCATCGTTTTCTAACCTACAATACTAATTGCTAAAGTCAACAAAACACACAGTCAACAACAATTATTGTTCATGTTTGCGATGTTTGGTAACAACTTGGTTTGATACCTAGGTAACCAAGAAATATTTGTTTGTACTATTTGTTTTTTTAATATAATAATATGTTTGTATTAACCAAATTGATTGATTATTACCATTTCCCCATGAAGTTATTGCAGGCAACTAAACTTGCTTAAATAATTGAAGTAAAAGTAGACGAGGCAGGTCAATTTAAAATGTGAATTAACAAAATTGTTAAGATGGCTGGCAGAACCTGACCCAGAACAACCAGAAACTCAGAAGAATGGAGGGTACTGGTTAGGGTGTCCCATATTTTACGAATTTTAGAAATCAATAATGCATACCTCCTAAATCTGCTTTTTTAACCCCAAAACACTCTGAAAAAAATTCTGCTCATTCCTGTAACAGGAACCTGTGCCAACTTTCATTTGAAATTTCCATACAAATTACTATGAAAAAAAATTGTCAGACAGTAAGTTGATAATAATGTATCGTTTTTCTGTTCTCATCAAGTTAATTTTATGATAAAATGTTTATAAGACAGTAGTATAATTTAAAGCCATAAAAAAAATAAAAAAACGAAAAAAAATGTTGGTCATTTTCATACATTGTATAGGAAAATGGCATGAAAGTCGGCATGGGTTGCAGTTACAGAAATTAACTGAATTTTTTTCAGTGCCTTTTGAGGTAAAATAAACCAATTTAGGGGGTATGCGTTATTAATTTCTAAAACTTGTAAAATATGAGACACCCTAGTACCGGTGTTTGTCGTAAGGCACACAGAATTAAACAATTGAAAGAACTATTACTGTTAAGACATTTTATTCTGAAATAAAAGGTTATAAATAAATAAGTATGAACAAGTACTGTTAATTATTGTTTCAGAATTTGTAGTGTTCCAAACTAAAGTAATTAACAGCAAGCTCAAATAAGCCCAGTTTGTCCTAATCTTATTCTATGCAATTGGGAAAGTACAATTTTATGAAGCTGCTTATGGAATATTTTTTATTTCTAGTATATGTTTTAACACATTTGCCTCCGGTACTGTTTCACTAAGTGCTAATACTATGCCGATCGAAGTTATATGATAGAAATCTTATGCCAGTGACATGCATGTGTGACCGAAAAGATTCTACTCCTATGCCGGCGACACAGCACTGTGTCGAAAACATTCGTATTTTTATGCCACTGGCATAGGAGTGAGAACTTGATTGATGCTAGTGGCATAAGAATAAGATTACTTTGATCACGTATGTGTGACACTGGCATAGGAGTACAGTTTTTTCGGTCACATATGCGTGTCACCAGCGTCGAACGTGTTAAGGATTCCCAAACTAGCATATGTTTATTTTTATTTTATTGTATTTATTTTTGTTATAATATTTACCACATGCGGCACTTGAAACATGTGTACTATTTTCAACAAGTAAGACTCATATTCAATTGTCATTTTTGTTCAGGATACCAAATGTATGGTTAGCTCCAAAACTGCTAACGAATTTAACACTCTTGCCTTGGACATACATTCTGAGATGTGTATATATAATTATACCATTTGTCAGTTCAAAGTAAAAAAAAAACAAACCTCCAAACTTGCATTATTTCATAATCACACACTTTCACAACACAATTTTGGTTTTATCACCAACTGTTCAGGTTTAAGGTTTGAAGTTGGTGATAAAACCAAAATTCACATTCTTTTTTGTTTAAATTATTGATATTTATTAGTATTAACGTAATTCTAATGTCAAATGCTATGGAAATTCAGCCATATTTGTTTACTTTTTTTAACTTTGAAGTGACAAATGGTATAGAGGAGAGTGTAAGATGTGGTGGTGCAGGTGTACACGGGCGCCGGCATCAGCACGGCGGCCGACATCCCCGACTACCGCGGCCCGCGCGGCGTCTGGACAAGGCTGCAGCGCGGCGAGGACATTGGGTGAGTGAGGACATTGTCAACTAGCTTGTAGTCTTATGATGGTGTTGAGTCTCATCGTTTGTCGTTGCCGTCACGTTCTAACAAGTATTATTATTATTATTATTTATGATCTTTTAAATTTTCTCCTTTTTAGGGGGGTTTTATGTTTATTATGCGGGCCATAGCCAAGCGTAATAATACAAAGAATAACCTAAAATAATACAGTATTTTCTGTAACTGTAGACGAGGTTAAAAACTTTCTTGTAAGTCGACAAGTGTTTAAAATTGTCGCTTTTTGCAGGGAGTTTATGACGTAGTTTGGGATGTGTAGAGTATCGAGGCTATTATTTAATGTTTTCGGGACTACTCCTGTTGTTGACATTACTATGGGAACAATGTGTACTGTGTGGGCTCGCCATTGGCGCTTAACTTCTATGGCTAGGTCCTTATATTTTGTGAGTTTCTCGTTAATAGAGCTTTGGATATTATGTGTATTTGGGATAGCAATATCAATTATATAAACAGTTTTTGTAGTTTTGTCGTGAAAAGTTATGTCAGGTCTATTAAAATGTACGGTTTTATCTGTAATAATAGTCCGATCCCAGTACAGTTTGTGGTATTTATTTTCATGTACCGTGGTGGGGTTATATTTATAATATGGTAGCTGAATATCTATAAATTTGTATTTGTGAGCTAAAAACTGATGAACTATTGCAGCAACTTGATCATGACGGTGTTTGTAATCGGTTTGTACTATGGCTTTGCACGCTCCTGTAATGTGTTGAATTGTTTCTGGGGCACTATTGCAATGTCTACATGTGTCACTTTGTTGGGCTAATTCTTTGGTTATATGTTTCCTGTAGTTCCGCGTAGCAATAACCTGGTCCTGTATGGCCAGCATAAAGGCCTCCGTTTCCGGAAAAAGTTCACCTCTTTTCAGCCACGAATTTGACGATACCTGATCAACAAACGCTTGGTTAAGGTCTGCTCGGTGTCTTCCGTGCAACGCCTTCTGGCTCCATTCAGTTATCTTTTGCTCGAAACTCATGATTTTCTCATTACACTGTAATGTTTTGTCGCAGAGGTTAAGGGGTGTGTATCGGTCATCTATTTTAACTGTATATGAGTGTAACGGTGACTGTTCAGCTTTAGCATGGAAGTAATATCTAAGTGTGGAAATTTGCTTATTATGTAGATTCTTTATATCTATTAGACCTCTCCCACCTTTTTGTCGTGGTAAAGTAAGTCGTTGGGTACAAGATTTTGGGTGGTGTTTTCTATGTTTGGTTAGGTTTATATTAATCTTGCGTTGCAGGTTTTTCAAATCCGTTTGCGACCAACTTATAATACCAAACGAGTACGTAAGAACGGGTATGGCGTATGAGTTGATGGCTTTTATAGTATTGCGTGAGTTAAGGTAAGATTTAAGTATGATATTGAGTCTATGCTTGAATTTTCGGGTCAGTTCGAGTTTTGTCTGTGTCTGTTGTATCTGTCGTGCTTGGTGAAATCCTAGATATTTGTAAGTATCAGTCTCGCTCATATGTTGTATTTGTTCTCCTGACTCTAGTGTGTAAGTATTATGTTGGACCTGACCTTTATGAATGGAGTGAATTTTGCATTTGTCAATACCGAACTGCATACCTATATCGTTGGAGAACTCTTGTGTTATGTCTGCTAATTGAAACAGCTTTTCTATGTTATCTGCAAAAAGTTTAATGTCATCTACGTACATAAGGTGGGATAGTGTGTGGTGATTAAAGTCATATTTAAGTGTGAACCCTACGTCAGCCTGTTCAAGCAGTTCAGAGAGTGGGTTTAAAGCCATGCAGAACCACAGCGGGCTTAAAGCGTCCCCTTGAAAAATCCCTCGTTTGATACTAATTGGTTCCGAGGTGATTAGGTTGCCTTCTTGTTTAATAGAGAGGGTGGTCTGCCATGTTTCCATAGCAGTTTGGAGGAACTGAATTATATGAGGATGGATGTTGTATCGGTCTAAAATGTGTAGAAGCCAGCTATGGGGTACAGAGTCAAACGCTTTTCTATAATCAATGTACATGAAGTGTATGTCTCGTTTCTTTTTAAACGCCTGTTTCATAGCTATGGTATCTATAATCAGTTGTTCTTTACACCCTTGACTATGTTTTCTGCACCCCTTTTGCTGCTCTTTTAATAGATTGTGCTGCGATAAATGGTTATATATGCTTTCACTAATGCAGGCAGTTATAATCTTGTATATGGTTTGTAGACATGTAATTGGGCGGTAATTTGCGGGACTTGTAATATTACTGTCTTTGGGCAGTAAATAGGTGCGGCCTTGTGTGATATAGGATGGCATTGTTTCAGGACTTTGTATAAATTGGTTTATAAATTTATGAAGTAACGGTTGAGTGCAAGTAAGTTTTTTGTACCAGAAATTATGGATATTGTCAGTACCCGGAGATTTCCAATTATGAGTGCGCTTAACTACCTGAATGAATGTGTCGATTGGTATATGCTCAAATTCCATGGTTGGAATCGGAGGTTCGGTTTGATCAACTCTATTGTTGATCCAACTTGCATTCTGGTTGTGTTCAATCGGCCTACCCCATATATCTACCCAGTAATTGTGTAATGACTCCATTGAAAGTGTTTCGCTATGATTGTCTAAACTAGAACCACTACTAGAAATTTTTCTGTAGAAACTACTTTCATTGTTCGAGAACAGGGCATTTTGCGATTTTCTTTCCGTGCATGCTAAGTACCTTCTGAGCCTATTAGATGCGGTATTTAATTTTTGTTTAAGGGTGTCCAAAAAGTGTTCAGGTTCAGTATTCGGATTTTCATAGGTAGCATGTGTAGGGTAAGTAGATTTTATTGTTTCTATTGTTAAAAGTATCTTTCTAGATCTATTTCCTCTAATATATTGCGTTAAGCGGCCTATGTCTGCCCTGTATTTGGTAATTTTGGACTCTAATCTTCTTTGCCAGTTTGGTTTGTTAGATTTTCTTTTATTGCCAGAACTACCGGGTCTATCAAATTTGACTCCTACACATATGGCTGTTGTATACGCTGCTGTATAAATTAAATTTTGAATCGAGTTAAATTCTATTTCTTGTGAAAGGTATTGAGGAATAACAGTATTGTTCAGATAGCTTACTATGGCTATTAACTTCCGGGATATTTTAAGTTTAGGGATATGTGGCTTATTCGTAGGATCAATGTTTTTAAATTTCTCCAGATTATTGTTAAATTGTATTTTAATCTTTTCTTCATCTAAATTAGGGTCAATTTGTCTGTGTCGGTCATTTGTTGTAGAATTACGGCTATGTGGGGTTGGTTGGTCAGCTTGTGAAATATTATCCTCATTTTGCTCATCCATCGGTATTGTACCTAAATCACTAAATGAATTATGCGTGGTAACATTAATTGTTTCGGGGAGGAAATTATTTCTTGTGCTTAACTCTCTTGTAACCTGTACCTTTATTGCCTCAATTTTGGCCTGGCTTAATAGTTTATTATTAACTATGGCTCTCCTTTGATCTGCAACACGCTGCTCTGACAGATGTGATAAATGTGGGTAGTGACCAACAAATCTTTCATGTAATTTTGACCTATATGCAGTCATGTTAGTCTCTACTTCAGTGACTTCAAAATAAAATCGTATAATAATCTCGTTAACATCTGGTGGCCAAGCCATTCGTCCTCCAGTTGAAACGATGGATGATTGAGATTGGTCAAAAGAAGCTAGTATACTACTTGTATTGGTCTGGGACAAATTGTTGGATGTTTGTAAATATTCTTCGACTTCTGTACGGATTTCATTTAAGGTTGTCTGTGGTAATAACTTGTTACTAACTATGGCTCGTCGCTGATCTCCTACTCTTTGTCTTGAAGCATCCATGTCTGGGAATTGGTCTTTAAATTGTAAATGTAACGGTTCTAAGAATCCACGTTTAAGTGTTTCCAACTTGCTAGTTATTAAATATGTACGCCAGATAAACCTATTCATTTCTTCGGTCCACTTTTTTCGCGTACGTATCGTGTTTGTAGTGGGTGCAGTATTGACGGCTTGTGCCTCCTGCACAACATCTACAGACATTACAGAAGTTGATGATGATAACGTGGGTGATTGTGGTGGCAAATAATTATCAGAATATGACGAGTTGGGTGACTGGAATAAACTATGAAGTGATGAAATCGGTGAAGTGGGGTGTGAGATAGACTCCATGTCATTTCCTAAATCGGCTGTAGCTTCGACATCGGTGGCCCGCCTGCTCAGCTCCCGATGACCGGCTGTAATAGATTGTTCGATGGGAACCCGCCTGCTCAGCTCCGCATCGCCGTTGGATCGCATACTGTGGCACCCAGCAACGGCTCCAGATGCGCCCCGACGATTGCCCTCGGGCAGCGGCCCTGGACGTAGATTTCTCGATCTCAACTGCATCATTATTCTAAGGAAAGAAGGAGAATAGAATGGAAGAAGAAGAAAGGATAGGATAGTTGGGATCTTGGTTTGGGAAGAGTAAGCCTAGTTGACAGTGGCAAGTTCTTGTACCTCCCTAAATGGGGTGTGGTCTAGGTGTTTTGACCTGGTTTTTAACAGTATCATCTACCCGTAAGCCCGCCCACCACGACAAGGTGATCCCTTTGGGGGGTTATTATTATTATTATTATTTTATTTTAGACAGGCAGCTAAAGCTGGTACGTCTAAATCATAGTTCACATAACACGATTTCACTGTAATTTGGTATTCAAGTGCGAAACTGACGCTTGGCACGATGGATAAAACGTGACCTTCATAACATAAACCACTTGCTTGACTATGACTACCATTCCCCAAAAAGAGATCACTTAACAAAAATTTAGTAAATGTCACTGCTGTTTGTAAGGAAACATTATTTGGGTTGTTGATTCAACCATTTTTAGTTTGGTATTCAATTGGTTTGCCTTTATTAACAAAATAAATTTGTTTTTATAATTGAGACAATATAAACTTATTTTTATGATATTATTAACCACGCCAGGAAAATAATCAGCGTAAGAACAGGCGATAATAGCTGGGTCCAGACTGAATGAGCAGCCTCGCGAAGAAATTGCCGCGCGAGGTTACTCGGCCAGTGTGTGGACGTGTTCCGCTCGACGCAAACGAACGCTGTCTCATGCCTTGGCTTGTTTACTCTAGCATGTCTTATCTCACTCACGCAAGCATGGTGCGAGCTTACACTGTATGACCAACGCTTTTGATTCGTACATTTCTTTCACCACTGTCCGAGGTGTGTGTGAGGCGGTTCGTGTTGTGTGAACGCCGGCTACCAAGTTCTGAAGTTCAAAATATGAGTGACAATAAATCAAACAAAACAAGAAACGGAGTTGTTTTAGGTGTACTATATTGACGTTCATGAAAAGCCGATTAGATCCAGAGACATTATCAGATGATGCGACATTCGCCCACAGCCGCGTGGAGGTGTCGCGCGCGCAGCCCACGTTCACGCACATGGCGGTGGCGGCGCTGGTGGCGCGCGGGCTGGCCAAGTTCGTGGTGTCGCAGAACTGCGACGGGCTGCACGTGCGCTCGGGGCTGCCGCGGCGCGCGCTGGCGGAGCTGCACGGCGACATGTTCGCCGAGCGCTGCGCCGCTCCGCGTTGTCGCGCCGTGCTGCTGCGCGCCTTCGACACCACGCAGGTGTGTGGTGTGGCGCACCCTTTATTACACACTGAAATATTTGGACAGTTCTGTCGTAATAATTGTGGAAAGCTGTTGTCTGCTTTCCTTTACTGTATGGTTATAGATAGACAAATCTATTATCAAATAACTGAGTGACTTTCTGCAGTTCTAACATGTCCAGAATCTAAGATCTTGCTGGTATTAACTTTATTGGGCTTGTTCTTTTAATTTATTCTGAGTATTCTGACATTTATGTGCTGTAGTGTGATTTATTAGAAGGGTCACATTGAACGAGCGATGACAACGAATGACGATCGTAGAGAAATTGCTGCGAGAGGCAGTTCGGCCAGTGTAGTCATGCCTCGCCTAAGGCAAAGTTCGACCCAACGCTTCGAGCATGTCTACACAGACCAAGCTGCCTCATGCGATATTTTTCTCGCAAGGCAAATTATTGTTATCTATTTAAATTTATGAAATGTAATTTATTTATTATTTATTTATTGGAAAACCAACAGCACATTAAACATTCTTAGGCAACAACATTTGTAAACAAGAGGCCAATTATAGGTTCTCACAAATAGAAACTAAATAAAAATGAACTTCACTAAAAGTACAAATTCTGTGTAGGCTAGGCAAGTGTGTAATGAGCGCAAAAATCGCTTTTTCCTAACTAGTGCGGAAAAGTAAACCTTGCGCACGCTTCGCGTGCGTGCGTCTTTTTAAGGCACTTGTTATGAAAAAAGTCGTTCGATACACGTGTATAAACTTATTTTTAACTTCACTCGGGCTCCAACTTTCACCCTCGTCGTAAATTTTTGTTTTGCATTTGTATCGAAATGTACTATTTTAATTAACAGAGTGCATATGCATAGCCAAGTTGCCAGATAAGCTCAGTAGCGTATCGTAGTTTTTTCTCTCCTGTCACTTTTATTTCACGATTGCCCTGACCTGCTGAACGTGGTTCGCAGCGCACGCGGCGCTACTCGCACGGCACGCGGCGCCTGTGCCCGCTGCCGCGCTGCGGGCGGCCGCTGCGGGACACCATCGTGCACTTCGGGGAGCGCGCGCGCGCCGCGTGGCCGCTCAACTGGGCCGGCGCGTTGAGGCACGCCGCCGCCGCTGACGTCATCCTGTGCCTCGGCTCCAGTCTCAAGGTATCCCAGGGGGCTGTCATAGAACCTGGCTGAAACTTTACCAATGAGGGTTTTCGATAAATTTTCTGCCACCAAGCGGCGCTTCGTACGCACCTGGATGCGTAGCCAAGTTGCCAATCGCTAGCGCTTAATCGTCAATCGCAGCTAACTGTCTTTGTCGCTCTAATACGAAAGAGTGACAGAGAGGGAAAACTACGATACGCTACTAAGCGCTAGCGCTTGGCAACTTGGCTAAGCATACTGGTCTCGACAGCTGTCAGATTCATACTATTCATAGGCACATGGGGTCATACTCATAGGGCCTAAAATATTGAAATTCTATTTTATTTAGAAGAGTATTGATTTTGAAATGGATTACGACTAATACACGGTCGTCAAACTGAAGACGGAGCTATAAAACAGGCGCGCAAAGTCACTGGTATTAAAAATAATTACTTTAACTTTGTTCATTTCATGAGTATTGACTTGGAACAATTTTTTTTATTTATTTTAGAAAACAATATTCCTAAAGTAATGGTTTTCAGAATTAATAAACCTATAAATATATAGAAAATTAAATGCGTGTATTTATTTTGACAATTCGTCAAAACTCCCGCTCAGTGCTGCCATTTCACCATAGCAGCAGAAAAAGTATCAAAAACCCTCATTAAATTAGGTGGACTCACACTGAATGAGCCCCTGCGGAAACTGCCGCGCGAGACGGTTCGGTCTGTATAGACCCGCCTCGCTCGAGGCAGGCAGATGCAAATGCTTTTGTCACTACATGTATTTTTTTTCTCATGTTTTCTGATTTCATCTTTTTATATTGGCAAAACATAGCAGAACAATATTGTATGCTACCATCGATATACCTACCTATTAGGGTGGATCGCGGTTGTATGAGTTTTTTTTATTTTATTTCAAACGTAATGGCTAGTGAAAAGTAGATGCTCTGCTTATTACTTTAAAAGGAAATAAACTTATTTTTTTAAATTTCTTAGTTTTAATACTGCCCCAAGCCTGTCAAACATCAACCATATTGTAATCTGTGGGCCACATTTTGGCAAAGATAACTATAATTTTGGTGTATCGTTGTAGTCTGCGTCTGATAATAGTTATAAAGACTAGGCTAGAATTGCGGAAAATAATGCCGGTATTTAACACAAAGAGAGATTACAAACTAATGTAAGCGTGCGAAATTTTGCCAATTTTCCAAGGTATTTTCTAAGATAAAAAGTCATGTTAATTGCAAGAAATGTGTACTACTAGATTATTTGTATCTTTTTTATAATAAATAGATGATTTGAATATTTTTATTTTCTTTTATTGGCCTTAAACACCGACTTAGATCTGTCTATAATTTTCATATTTTCAGTGGTCTTGGGGCAGTACAAGATGTACGAATATTAAGAATTGACAATAATGTTGTTCATTTACTTTATTATGGAGCATCGATTTAGAACTAGCCCATTTCGAAAATCGAAAAAAAAAATATTCGATCCACCCTACTACCTATGTTCTACAAATAAAGATTTTGATTTGATTTACCTACTCAATAAAAAAAAATTTTGATTTGATTTGCTCGAAGTCAGTTTGTATAAAAATATATATTTTACTTTAATAAATAATTTTCTTTAACTAATTCCATTGAAATTTGAGTCATAATTGATTTTTATTAAAATATAGGTATTAGAAAAAGAAAGCTAGTATCGAAACAGTGGCGATCGGGCTCACGTTATGTTGTGTGGTGTCGGCGGCAGGTGCTGCGGCGCTACCCGCGGCTGTGGTGCATGGCGCGGCCGCCGCGGCTGCGGCCGGCGCTCTACATCGTCAACCTGCAGTGGACGCCCAAGGACGCCGCCGCCAAGCTCAAGATCAACGCGCGCTGCGACGCCGTCATGCGCGAGCTGGCGCGCCGCTTGCGCCTGCGGGTGCCCCGGTATCGCCCCCACCGCGATCCGTTGCTAGCTCACGCCACCCCCTTAGCGCCCGCTGAGCGCCACACCTGCTCGCGGCCGCTGCTGCCGCCGCCCGGGGGCGACGATCTCTCCGACAGCGACTCTTCGTCCGCGAGCGACTCGGACGACGCGCTGCCGCTGCGCCGCTTGCAGGAGCGCCTTCGCGGCCCCCAGGCCCCAGGGGGGCCGCAGTACTCGCTGCCTCGACTCAACGGCCCGGGTCCCCGATCGAACGGCCCGCGGCTGCAGATCCCTCGGCGACTGAACGGCGAGGGCCCGGGTCCCCCGGAGTACCCGATGGGGAGGCTCCGCCCCCCGGAGCGGCCCGAGTCGCCGCCCGATGAGAAGAAGCCGAAATTGGAGAATGGCTTCTGTGATGTGCTGAAGGATGAGGATATCAAATCTTTTGAGGTGAGTAAGCAAATCTGTGTTACATCTTCAACACCATGATTTTAAACTTTAGATGTAATTATTCTCGAAAAAATTTTTTGAATGATCCTAATTTTTCATAGTATTTTTTTATGCGAGCGAATTTTAGTAAAAAATTTCAAGTGACGCATGGTTCTTGTGGTTTTTTTACTGTAAGTGTTTTATTTAAGATACGGATAGAAATTTGTCTATAAATGTGTACAAGATATTATTATGAGGGTCCACATTAAATCAGTTGTTTCACAAAAAAATTATCAGTTTTCTCGGGAAAAAAAAGTCGCACGAGACAGCTCGGTCAGTGTAGACATGCCCTCTCGAGGCATAGGTCCATACCTAGTTTCTTTAATTAAAAATTCGGTAACTGTACGTTTGGCAAACCGGTTATAGTAATAAGCGGAACTAAATTAAAATTTTCTGTGCTGCTGTCACTTCAAGACTTTTTTAATTTGTTGCGTTTTTTAAGTAACAAGTCGGTGTACATGAGTATTAACTTTTTTCTCAAACATGCAATGAAATATTGTTGTTATCATCCTTATAATAGGCTACTAAGTATGACGTTTCAGATGTGACTAGAATAAGAGGTTGTTAATGAAATTTAATAGAAATCTTTAAGGCCTGGGCCAGGAAAGTGTTTTTTTTATGCCATTCCACATAAATGTGGCATAAATAAACTTTGGTGTTTTTGTTTATTTCATTACCTGTTTGAGAAAAGTCTGAGTCTATGTCTTCGGCCGGCGACCCCTTTCGTCCCGGCTATAGTAATGTACTGATTGCAGGTGACGCTTGCGCACGGCGCCGCGCGCATCCTGCTGCACGCCGCGCACGCGCCCGAGCCCAAGGAGGAGGAGGACGAGGGCGGCGGCCTCGCGTGGCCTCCCCGGCCTCCCCGGCCTCCCCGCGCCGACGCCGACGCCGAGCGCGCCGCCGCCGCCATCATCGCGCGCGCCGTGCTGCTGTGCCGCGCGCAGCTCTACCCGGGCCTGCACACGATCCTGGGCGCCGCCGCGGCCGCGGTCGCCACTCCGGCGCCAGCCTGCGCGTGGTGCGCCCGGCACCGCGGCTCGCGGCGCTGCCTGTGGTACCCGGCGCGGGACCCGGCCGCCGCCGGCCGCGTGTGGCGCCGCGTGCGAGGCCGCCGCTACCTGTGCACCTGCTGCCCCGACCGCGAGCCCAGCCCCGACGCCGGGGGCGAGGGCGGCTGGTACGGCAAGGGGTACCGCAAGGGCCGCAAGCGGCGCCGGTAGCCGGGCCGACCGAGGGACGCTGGATATTATCGTGACATAGTTTTAGTGCTCGAAGTGGACGGTTGTGAAGTGCTATTCGATTCCAGCCCTAGTGTACTTACTTACTCGAATTCGGTGCGAGGGCCTTGAGGAATGAAACGGAACGGTGGTGTAGAGATTGACTACTGTCTGAAGGTATCGAAGTACTCGATTAGGCTAATCGGTTGAACAAAATGTTAATCGCGAACAAAATGTCTCGGATGTGTGTTTCGTGTGAATTGATTTTAAATTACGGATACTTAAATTGATTAATTAAACTAATATTATGATTTCGATGACTAATAATTCTAATGAATTTGAACTGAATTTTGTATAAGGGTAGGTATTTCTTAAGACGTGCATGGACAAACTGTGTCAAAAATTTTAATACATGAATTAAATTAAGTAAGAAAACAAATTGGCTTTTCCTTAATACCAATCCTTTCGTGTTTAAAATTACAATCTAAATATTTTTTAACCGCCAATGACTTGATATAAAGTCAGAAAATTCATCGTCATTTGACAATACAAAGTTGATAGTTGTTTACGTGCAATTTTGATGCTTAGTGTAGGGACTTACATTATTAGTCACGCCGACTATTAAAGTGGCTGTTTTTTTACTGAAATCCTACAGTCTGGTATCACTGAGTAGGTTTCATAAAAAAAAGATTTAACAGAGTTCTTTCTTTAACCAAATATTTTTGAGAAACAAAAGCTATACAATTTATGAAACCTATTCCAACTTTTTTTCCGTGGGTCCGAAAAATATAAAACAAAAACATTAATAATATTAGGGCTAGGTATAGAGTTAGGCTAATATAATACGACCAACTACAATTCGACTAGCGATATCTCATTCAATATCTTCTTAATGATAATATCGAGCGAGCTCAGAGAAATTAATCGACATGAAAGCAACAAAGTAATTACGGCGCGTTAGTTTCAGGAGCTTGTTTACACGACGCCGGCGCGTCTATAAATAGACCCCAAAGTTCAGTTCACTTGCCGCCTCGCGTGTCTCGTGCATCCTTCATTAAGGAGCAACACTAATTCGCGGTCTAAAGCGTACGACGAAAATCATTAAACGAGCGTGTTGTATCAATATATCTATGGTAGGATAGTTGTTAGTATTAGCGACACGGCGGAAGCTGTTATCTGGTGAAGTTTCCGGACCGCGCCGCCGCCAGCACCAGTGCCGACGTAGTCGGAGTGTGACCGTGTCGGCGTGTGCTGTGCTGTGCTAGAAGTAGCTCACATGCTGAAGTTCCATGTAAGTTTTTATTAATTTAATAAATAATCTAACTAGGCCGTTCAGCATCTATCTACAGCGAAGTAATCAATGAATCACATAAATTATAATATTTTTACTTTAGCAGTGTAGGTATCACAATCTGTCAGTTGCATTATAAATTAAGTCATAAACACTCAAAATAACCTTATTGGGATTACTGTGGGTCTAAGTAGATTTGTGTGAGATTGTACTTTGAATATTTATAAGCTACAAGTAACGTAAGAAAATTGTATTTTTGTTATTAATTATTGATTCGTTCCTAAAGTCCTGACCTAAATAAAATGCCACAATGTTTTCTGAATGCTTAGTGAAATAGCTCAACATTTTATGCAATGTCTTCCCGATCGGAGTTATTGACTCTTTCGATCCTGATGGGACGAAAACTGTCCCACAATCGGCTGTTGACCTGTTTAAGATTTTCCCTAAATGTGCATTTATTTTATTACTGTTAAGAAAGCAGCCTATCTGCTGTGTAAACCATTTCCGTTAAATTGGACAGGTTACTCGGCTTTTGCTAATTAAAAAATATTTCATAATAATTGAAATGGCAAGTGTGAGAGAACCCTAAGAATTGAATTTTCAGGAGACAGTCATTAAACTTTTTTTTAATAACTCAATAACAGTAATAGTTAAGACTAGATTTTTAGATAAATTGATTATTTTTGACCTAAATAAGCTTCCCTTTAATTTAAAGGAAATCAATAAAAACACCGTGTATAAAGGACTTCCACTTGCATTACAAATTACCTACAAACTTTTGAGAACTACTACGCTCCTGTTTATAGGCTTGTAACTTGCTTGTGATGATCCTATGTTATTTTGTTAATCGTCCCACGCGTCACTTTCGTGATTACATCCTAGTTTCGTTACTGATGTAGATACCATGACGGAAACGACGGCAGACGATACTTATACAGGGTTACTTTTTCATCAGTACAATAAATCAACATACGTAATAGTAGTCCAAGTTATAGAATACTAGCATTTTTTGTTACTACCCCTTTAGAACAAAAAAACTGAGATACCAATGTTTGAACTTATCCGCAAACCTAATAAGAAATTTGGACACATTACGCATTATCAATGTGCATAACTAGCAAAACACACGAACTGGCAACTGTTTGTTTACAACGTCATCGCACACGGCATGGCGGTTCGGCGGTATCACCTTATGATTACGACTCGGCAAAAAATTCTTATTTGATCTCAAATCCTCCTTCATACTTGCTCTAAGCCCGTGCGGCTTAGGATCGTCAAAATAAAGAATTTTTCTGTGTGTGAAGTTTGTCGAATGTTTTAAATTATGTCTGGGAAACGTGATAAAATTACAAAGTAGGATAGAAACTTTCTTCATTGAGGCGTATTTAAAAGTTTGAAATCAACTTTATGTACAATGATTGGAATCAAAAAAACATACCTAGATTAATAGAGTCCATTTCTCACACTTAATTAATTCACATGAATGTTTCCTTCGATATTTCTCAACACAAGTCTGTAGTTCACACATTTAGGTTCATCAAATGCACTTATTATTAGATTTTTTAAGTCTTCGTAATTTTGGGCCTCTTCATACCCGCCGTTTCACCTCACCCCTCAAAAAAAAGTCACACGAGGTCAAATCTGTTGACCTGGCTGGCCATGGCTATAACACTGGCATTTTCCAGGCGGGGCACACTTTCTTTAGCGTATAGCCGCTGAGCTGCCATTGTATTTTCCCCACTGAGAATATAACTACGAACCATTTCGTACGAGCAATTTCCGAATGAAGGTAGAACGATAGGGCGCGCGTGCACACACCTACCTCATCCGCGGGACTGACCGTGACCTAGTCACCGATATTAGATAACTGCTATGTTGCCAACTCGTGCGCCGGCCGGCAGGTCGCTCGCCCCTTTCCGCCGCCCATTAGTGAGCTCATTATTTTACATTAGCATGAAGGATAAATTAATGACAAATGAAAAAAAATATGTCAATTTTATTTGATAAATGTAATATATTATCGATACCAATTACGTGGAAAAATTTATTGTACCGGGGAAAAAGTAACCCTGTATAAGGAACGACTATATAGCCCCTTGACCAGGGTCGCGTTTTATAAAGTAAAATTTTGATGTTTTCCTCTCTTTCACGCCAATACGTGCGTGCGTTAGAGAGGCAAACAGCGAAATTGTAAAATGTAGCTTTTCTGCCCTCCGGCCGACAATCAGCACTTTGCCGGCCCTTGCGCTAAACTAAGTTGCCGTCTGCCGGCACCATTGAGCAGAAAAATAATATACACACCTCGGCCGTTAAATGGGAAAGCCTTGGCATGTAATCTATTATTTTAATATGTGACCCAGATTAGCAATTTATTTTGTGTGAAACTGGTTATCTTGTTTGAGCAGTCTCGTTGTTGGATGTGGTGGCGACGCGCAAGTTGGCGCGCGCGCTCGGCGGCGCTACTGGCGCTGGCGGCGCTGCTGGCGCTGCGCGTGCCGGCGCGCAGCTCGCGGGCCGCCGTGCTGCGCGCGCCGCCGCACGAGCTCGCCGGGACACTCGCCGACTTCAACAGTCTGCGGCTGCTGTACCCGCACATGTGAGTGTCGCGTGCTGGCGCCGGCGCCGCTGCTGGCGCTGCGCGTGCCGGCGCGCAGCTCGCGGGCCGCCGTGCTGCGCGCGCCGCCGCACGAGCTCGCCGGGACACTCGCCGACTTCAACAGTCTGCGGCTGCTGTACCCGCACATGTGAGTGTCGCGTGCTGGCGCCGGCGCCGCTGCTGGCGCTGCGCGTGCCGGCGCGCAGCTCGCGGGCCGCCGTGCTGCGCGCGCCGCCGCACGAGCTCGCCGGGACACTCGCCGACTTCAACAGTCTGCGGCTGCTGTACCCGCACATGTGAGTGTCGCGTGCTGGCGCCGGCGCCGCTGCTGGCGCTGCGCGTGCCGGCGCGCAGCTCGCGGGCCGCCGTGCTGCGCGCGCCGCCGCACGAGCTCGCCGGGACACTCGCCGACTTCAACAGTCTGCGGCTGCTGTACCCGCACATGTGAGTGTCGCGTGCTGGCGCCGGCGCCGCTGCTGGCGCTGCGCGTGCCGGCGCGCAGCTCGCGGGCCGCCGTGCTGCGCGCGCCGCCGCACGAGCTCGCCGGGACACTCGCCGACTTCAACAGTCTGCGGCTGCTGTACCCGCACATGTGAGTGTCGCGTGCTGGCGCCGGCGCCGCTGTTGGTAGTAGCGATAAAAAAACAGCAGTAAAGTTTTTAGGGTGCAACGGTTTTGTCTATTAATGAGCAAAACTTTATGAATGACCAGCATTTAAAACGTTGTGTTTTTTACTTTAATGAAATATATTAAATTGGGAGTTCATGATTTATACTAGTTACCTGAAATAGGTACGGCCAACCAGGTTATTAGCATTACAGTTCTGCATGCAAATTGTATGAAGATAAGGGAGGTAAATGGGTTGCTTGGCTTGACTTGTTTGTTGCTTGACTGTACGAGTAATACATAGGTTACAGTCGTGCTGGTTTCAATTCGTCAACCAAATATGAAAGTATCGATATGCCGTGTGTCTAGCAGCTCGTCGTGGAAGCTGGAGTCGCAGTGGAGCAACTACACGGCGTGGCGCTACTCGCTGTCGTTCGCGTGCGGCGCGCGCTGCGCCGGCGCGGCGCACGTGCGCGCGAGTGACGAGTACGCGGCGGCGGCGGGGCGGGAGCGGGGCGGGGGCGGCGCCGGCGGCGGCGCGGGGGGAGGGGCCAGCGCGGGGGGAGGCGCGCCGGCGCACGGCCGCCCCGCGCGGCACCGCGGACAGTTCTACATACAGACCTGCCGCACGCTGCCGGTGCTCGTCTGGCCAGAGTTCTGTGGTAGGAACAGATTCCTCATTAAGAGCCGGTTGCACCCACATTCTTGATAGGCCTATCGTCATCACCAAGCAGAATAAACATTTTCCATACTGCTATGCTATTCTCTTATTTACACATTCGACGCTGCGTTCGTCAATGAGCTCGACGTCAAGACAGCCTTGTCTAAAATCTTAGCTGTTTTATTTGACATTAGGAATCGAGGCTATGAGCGAGGTTGTGGGCGAGTTCGTCGCTGTTTTTAGTTAGAGAATACGAAGTTCGTAACTTCGTACATTAAACGTCAAACTCTCGACGCAGTGTAGTTCCAGTCCAGCTCACGCCGCATTCGTCGCCGAGCACTAGTGTCGTTTAAAGTACATTAGTGAATACCATTTTTAGACTCAACTAGTGTTCCTACAGTACTGTGTGTAGTTTCCTTAGTGAATAACACTGCTGTATCTACATTTTTGCGAACGAATTAACGCTGACAGGGGATTTGGTGCAACCCATCCTAAGGGACCTACATGTGACGAACTCATCACTTTTTTTATTACATTTTTTCATTAGTTAAAATCGACAGGCTATTCCATCAAGACATTTTATTTTATTTTATTATACTCGTACATCCTTAAGATGAAAGTAGTTTGAATATTAGATAACATTTTTAACCAATTAGTAACGCTGCGGCTACATTAAGGCGGAACGAGATATGAATTTTAATTTAAATTTGTTCTGCTGAATGCGTAGCGCCATCAGGAAATTGCCGCGCGACGCAACTCGGTGAGTGTGGACATGCCTCACCCGAGGCAAAAACACGCGTGGCAATATCCGCGCAAGGCGGCTCGCCCTGTGTGGACCCGGCTAATGATTTTATTTTTGAGTCGTAACTAGAATTGGTGCATGTTGCAGACGAGCTGGAGGTGGAGTGGAGGGTGGACGGCGAAGAGGGAGCGGCGCGGTACTCGGAGGAGGCTCGCTCGCGGCGCGCGCTCGGCGCGGCGCTGCTGGGCCGGCTCGGGCTCGCGCTCGGGCTCGGGCTCGGGCTCGGCGGCTCGCTGGCGGAGGACCGCGCCGCGCACCTGGCCGCGCTGCGGGCCGCGTTCGAGTGACCCTTCCTGCAGTCCTACCGTCCGAGGAGACTCGCTGTGGCACCACCGAGGTCACGCAGGGGTTTGCTTGCGAATGTGCGCGCCGAAAATCTGGCTGAGGGCCGCTGAGTGACGTCACGAGTGCTGTCCGTTGCGGTACTCAGAGCAGGCCTGCTCTGTGGCTGCTTAGAGCGGCGATACACGGGTGCTGGGAAAATGTCCTATTGCGGGGCTCGGAATAGACAGCTAGGGCGTGGTTGCCTACGAGTCGATTATTTTCGGGCGCACACACTAAGCATTCCTAAGCTGACGGGGCGGATTAATACTAGGTACTACTAAATAATGCTCTCAGTGTAAAGATAAAGTTAAGTTAAATAAAATTCTTGAATAATTAAAACACCGTATTAATTATGTCAAATATCGATATTATACCTATCGTATCTCCTTTCCAAATAGTCTGAATACACTATTACCTTTCTTCCTTAAATAAAAATACCTATTCATGTCGTAGGACAATCTCTTAGACCCTATACTAGAGCTGCACAAACAGATACCACTAGCGCCACCTCGTGACGGGTAGCGGGACCAGGACCTCGGCCTCATTCGTTGTCTGTTGGTATTCTATCTAATATGCTATTCAGAAACGCTCACCAAATGCAAGTATTTAAAAATTAAATGTAATTTTGATTTAAATATTTACACGTAGCGTTATAGCCGCCTATATTTACCGTAGTCGTACTAGTAAATAAGCTTCATTCTACGTCTGAACGACATTGGGTTTACTATTGCAACGAATCGGAGTTTATTGCTTCTTTTCAATTAAAATAAATGTTACCAGATGGTACATGATCACGCAGCGGTTGTTATCAAGATTACTATAAATTGTTATAGTATTTCTACATAACATACAGTGCAGTTGTGAATTATTTTTGTGATTATTATGTTTGAGATCCAAAAGTGTTCTAAAATACATCACTATGTTCGCTGTCCTTTTACAAGTTTTACTCTTTATCGATCATTGTATTGCTTTTGATATAGTAAGAATAGATTATTGGGTTAGTGTCCAGTAATTAATAAAAATGTAGGTTTAATCCGGTAATGAACGTGTTGAGCAACGATTGAACTTTAAGTAAAAGTTAAACTATTATTTATTCAAGTAAGCCTATTAATAAGCATTTTTGAATCTGACACAATAACAAGGAAAAAAAACTACTACCGGTTCTAACCCTACACCAGAGAAAGAACTGTCCTGAGGAGAACCAATAAGAAACTTAGCGGGAATAGATTTTTTAAATCATTATAATAATCGTATCCAAATAACATGCATTAAAGAATGTATTAAATAAAAAAAAATACAAGGCTAAAATATGCAATTATATACAGGGTGTTTTTTTTTCGACCGTTCAAATTCTACGTAGTGAATGTGTATGTCATACTCACCAACTTTTACTATGGGGACAAAGTCGAAATCGCGAAAAAAAAATCAGCT
>JALPQI010022976.1:0-10262 GCA_025490895.1 Thaumatotibia leucotreta
GGGCGTATAACTCGGTACACAAAGTATAACTATGATTAAATATTTGAAATAGGTGTTGGTATTGAATTATTCAAGAATTTAGGTAAGTACCTATCGTTCAAATTGATGTGTCAATTAAGGTTGTCTAGATTTTAAAACTATTTAGCTTTTTGATTGCTCAATCCGTGAGCTGCCTTCAAGAATAACATTTATTAGAATTTTATGAAATATTTCTGTAAGCTTAGCATTCTATTGTAATATCTTCCCGCGAGATAGATTTCCTGTATTTTAATAACTATATTAAAAAAGAGGGACGAATAGTCTACGTCGCGGTGTCAGGTACTGGTGCACCAATCATGTGCTAAACCTGCAGGTTTAATACGCAAATTAAATGCGATTTTGTAGGCTTAAGTAATACATGATTAATGCAACAATATGTTGCCGCAAGATAGACTTTTCGTCCTTTACTAGCCATGTTCATAAAAGAGGGATGAATAGCCTATGTAGCCACGAGATACTGTAGCTCTAATTATATGCTAACCCTACTGCTGAGACCACGCGTCAACTCTAGTGTAGTAGGTAATTTTGCTAATTGACTGCACACTTTAAATAGTTTCAAAATTTTGTTCTCTTTTTTAATCGACAACTACCTAGTACATACCTAACAGTTCTTATATAATAATTTAAATTTTTCTTTCTTTCAAACGAACAATAAGATATGTGAAGTTTCATATTTTTGTGACGGCTTAATTTATGTGTACGTAATTTATTTTTTTATGTAACAAAGGTAGACAGCTGAGCTCTCAGCCCACCTGATGGAAAGCAAGAACTAAAGCCCATGGACATAACGATCAAAAAATCGCATTAGTGCTGCCTATCCTGAGGATTTAGATGGATTGCCTCTATCTATGCCAGTAATTACACCGGCTATCTTACCCCAAACCGAAACACAATACATTACACTGCTTACTATGAGTTTCAACATCATCATCATCAGCCTATGTTAGTCCACTGCTGGACGTAGGCCTCTCCTATTAACTATGCGTATAGACGCATAAGGAGGTAAATGCCCATAATCACCGCTGGGCAAGCGGATTGGCGATCGCAGTAGTGTGTCCACTATGATGCTGCCCATCATCAATCTTGTAGAATGGTCAGTGACACTATGATCCCTTAGTCTGCTCTTACGACACCCACAGGAGGAGTTGGGGTGGTGACAAATGTATTCTTACTGCCGTCACCACACGGCAATGATACTATGAGTTTACTACTATATATTAATGTTTATGGGTAAATTTCACAGACGCCAAAGTGTGCTTCCCATGAACTTCTCAACTTTCGTACTTATATCTATTTATCTATCCCATAAATACTCGTAGATATAACTCACTTCAAGAGGTTAGTTAAAAAAGATACGTACTGCGCCATTTTGCGAACCGCAGTGCTTTTCTCCCCAACGTATTAATCAGAGCCATGCCCGGGGCACCTCAGATCTGCAATCACATCGCACGCAGTAGCACACATTGCAATGCGGGTGCATTAAAATTTGTCGCCCGAAGCGCTGCGATTGTGGTCGCGGTTTGCATTAGATACGGTTGGGATTGATTAGGTACTGAAGAGTCAAGGAACGTCAAGAGAGCGAAGTTTGGCGTGCGAAAGTAGTACATCTACATACCTTTATGTACCATCCTCAGCAGAATCTAAAAAAAATTAAACTAACCAAAATACTTGCATTTTTCCATGATAACGCACTTTTAGAACACAATATTGGTTTTATGACCAACTTAATATTCAAACCTTGAGCTTGGATACATTTTTAGTTAAAATTATTGATATCTATTAGTATTACCGTAAAAATATAGCTGCAAAGGTGTTACACGATATGTGTGGAAAACGTCAAATGCCATAGAAAGTCAGCCATATTTGACTACATTTTTTTTAGGTTTTACTGACGGTTGGTATACTTTGTTTAATTTTCCTCCAAAATCAAATTATACTAAGGAGTTGCTCCAAGCATGATTGCGATATAGTAGTAGATCGCATAAGAAAAGTAGTATTAATCTAATAGAACTAGAATCCTCTAGGCCCGCGTTTATATTTACCTAGTTCTACTTATCGCATTATGGTTAAGTAAGTAACTATACCTATTTTATTATTTTTCGTTCATGACATAATTATTAAATAATTATTCTGGCACATAATTATCACATATCTTTTGACATTTTCATGGCCCATCTATTTGCTTTAATGTCTCTGCCTGCAGGTTAGACATTTTGCAACAGGTCTAGTCTGCTTATTCTAATGTCTTATGTTTACAGTGGTTTGCAAGCAAAAGAGGTCATTTGTAAATGGTTACCGTCAAATGCGCCAACATTGCCCACCACGGGAAAGTTTGCCCGTAACGCAATTTTTTTACAAATCGGTTTGTGGAGTAAATTTAATCAGAGTTCTGGCAACTCCACTATTTTTAGTAGAAACTAGATTATATGGGTGGCAACACTGCGCATCATATTTGCAGCTAACGTCAATCAGTAGCTTGTTCCAACTCGTTGAGTGCAGTGCGTTATTTGGCGGGCAAATTCTTAGTGAAGTTTCAAGGTGAATTGTGCAAAATGGGGAAGACGCTGGCAGGTAAAACTCATGTCATGTAATAAAATAAGATGTGTAGATTGTTTTTTCTGTTAATAAAGTTACTAAAAGCCTATTATTAACGGAGTTATTGTCTTAGAGATTGTTACCCCAGCGATGTAGCAGCCGGTCATTGTAAGCTTTGCCCATCGCCAAAAACGTCCTAGGGTTGTCACCCTCGTTGTATTTACCAGCCTTTGCGAATAAAAGAGGTTATTGTTTTATAAACGAATATTTACATCATACTTTTGTTTTTAATCTTTTTACACTACGAGTATTATCAACAAACTTTAATGTTAAAAGGAAAGAGTTGATGTTGATTTATTTGAAATTTAACATGTTAATATTTGTTAATTTATATCAAGAATCTTTTTATTGTTTTCAATTACTCATAGTACCCAAGTATTCTTCTATTATTCAATATTAATAAAAAAAATGATCATCATAAGCTTTGTCTTATTTTACCTTAACGCTTTACACGAATTAACTCAAAAGTGACAACCCCTAACACTTTTGAAATTTCAGATGCCGTTTGTATGGGAAAGGGAAAAAACTGCCAGGTAACATTGCCCACTTGATTTATTCAAAAAATTACACAGTTATCGCTGAGCTGTTTACAGGAAATGGTAGGATTGCCCGTAAGCTAGGTGTGATTCTTGTTTCAAAGCTATACGAGCTATATTTAAGTGCAAAATCGACGTGGGCAATGTTGGCCAAAAGTCCGGATAACTTTACCCGCCCTCAAAATCGCAAAAAATATAAATAAAATGATGATTTAAAAATTTTTACGAGACACAGACAACTGCACTTGATCACAATATACCTGTTAAGCCAAAAAAAGTAGTAGGCTTTCATAGTTTTTTTTTGAGAAATTCGTGTTTTTTTTAAAAAAGCGGGCAAAGATAGGGCATTTGACGGCACGAACTTGTTTTGAAAGACCCGTGCCTAACCTGCCCCCATGTTTGAACTCTTGTTTTTTGGAAAAATTTAAAATCAAGGTACCTACTTTACCACCGAGAAAACCTCTACCTAATATATATTATTACTGTATATAACAAAAGAAAAAGACATTCTCGAAAAGTTACCTTATGAATTTGTTAATATTGAAAAAATAAATGTCAAACTGGTAGAGTCTGCTTTACTATCTCAATTTTGTATTTTATTTCATCGCATATAAGGTTCATAAACTCGAGAAGCCTTTCGAATAAAACATTCCGCTTCATTCACAACGTACCTAATCGAAACCGAAATCGATTCCGGCCAACAAAAGATCTGTAGATCACTGATCGATCCCTGACTGCGATTAAGAAGCGATCTTTTGATCGCATTATTGATTTTAAATCGAGCGTGCGTTTTCTATAAAGTAGCACGTGTTAAAAAAGGATGAATTTTATTTTGAGCCTGTTGCAAGGTGGAATAATAAAACGAAACTATTATTTGTGTACAGAAAGTATAGGGTATCTTGTGTGTAGGTATTATGCCTTTTGGGACTGTCTATAATCGCCACGCTAGGCAAGAGGATTGGCGATCGGAGTAATGTGTCCATTGTGAAGACGCTGCTGTCCAATAACAATATTCTATCAAGGAATGGTCAGTAGCAATGCAATTTACGTTTCGGTACCAGCAGTCGGGCCCTCTTATGTTTAAAAAAAGAAACATGCATTTTGCGACGTAACCACCACACGGCTAATTCATTTGTATATCCGATAACTACCAACGCCTAGACATTAAACAAGTATCTACATTATATAAACAATTGTTTTGCCACCATGACACAATCCAGCCGTAATATTCCATGTCCCTCTGACATTAATGTATTGACTAGTCAAATTTACATAGTGTAGGTAAGTAAATTTTTTAACTTGTATCATAATATTAACTAACAGGTTTTAACAAAAATAGTGATAACCCGTTTAAGGGCATGGGGATACAGTACAGTATGGTCGGTATTCTGATTACGAATAAGTTTCGGTTTTTTTTTAGAGGGCTGGATTGTATATATATGGAGGATGGTCCCAATACAGAAAAAATAAATCAAGCTAATGATTTCTCCTACTTTCACTAAACAAAATACGATACGAAGTATGAATTTTATTGAATCACCGCTATATTTGCAGAGCTTTTACTCGTAGACACGAAGTTTCTCATATGATATCATACCATGATGTCCATCATTTATTACTTTATTATTATTATCGTGTCATGCGTAGACCAATAAAGTAACAATAGACCAATAAAGTGCTCAGTTCGAAATCAAATCCTGATACACAAATCTAATAATTGATGGATATTTTTGCAATCTTGTGTTTTGTATACGGACATGAGAAAACCTTCCAGTCACATCATTACGAAACTAGAAGTACTGTGCTGTTTTTAATTTACAAAATAGACCAGGAATCAGTTGCAAGGGGCACCGTAAATAAACCATCAAAGCCCGATCTTAATCAATTCATCAATAGTAATCTTGGCAAGGACCTCAAAACATTATGGTCCCTGGCGACACAAAGGCGCTCCTATGGCCGCAGGCCCTGAGCATTACCCTAATGACCACGCCATTATGGCCTGGCTATTATGGCCCGGCCATAATTACCCTCGTTTATTAGGGATAATAAAGGTAACGAGTTTTTTATTCGGACACATCAAATTTTGGGAGCAAAACTGCGATGTCAAATTATATGTCCTCGGTCGTTCTACGATCGAATTATGTGTACCTAATACGTATCATAATAGACAGAACTCTTTTAAAATAGCTCATTCACAAATATAAATCCCGTACAGTACGTGCTGGGGGAATTAATACAGTGAAATAACACAAAAGATATACCAAAACATTTATTTCATTCCACGATTCCAAAAACAAAGCGATGTTTTTGATATCAAAGTTTAGATTAATTCTGATGTATTTGAAATATAATAAGATTAATAAGTAAAGGTATCTAGTCCAGAGGCGGTGAAATTATTGACGAATTAATGATCACGGTGGTAATGGATGGCCTGTTATTTACTTGAAGCTCGTAAACTTTATGAAAAAGTTTTTCTGCATCTAGTTTCACTGACGGAATTAAATTACTTGCATGATGTATATTTTAAATTACGTATTTATTTATTTTGATTTTGCACTAAAGCGTGTAATTATAATAACAAAAAAATACTACTGAAGATTCTTCCTTCGTTAATTTTTATTTAGTCATAATTATAAAATCTTGACTTTAAATTAGCTAAATCGGTAGTCTTAGCTAATGTTCTGTAATGATTCATTTTAGAACAATTCGGACCGATTGTCGCAACCCTTGTCCCTCAACCGCCGACCCGAACCCCTATGAAATTTTTGAGCCCAAGATCCTACTGTCTCGACAGCAACCGGCACAAAATCATACATTGGCTCCAAGGCAGAAAACTTGGCATGCTTTATTTTGGCCGCATATTCTGCGGGAGATTCAGCGGACCTATGGTCCTACCATCCCTCCCAAAAGATTGGCACCGGGTTTTTTGCACAAAATATCGTTCGAAGCGGTAGTGACTTTATCTACGAAGCTTGAGGTTCCAGATTCAACACCAGGTAAGAGTAATACCTATAGGTAGGTACTTTGTGTTTATTACAATATTTGTTCCTAATTTATCATTGTTATCTAACCCTCTTACTCATAAACGTCTGCTAACTTAGCAAGCCGCTAAGTGCTGTTTGTTCCTTTCGATCTTATTAATGTGTCCGTAAGAGCGAAAGGGACAAATAATATTTAGTGGCTTGTTATGTTAGGAGACGTTTATGAATAAGGGGTAAGTTTTTAAATATCTTTTCATCACTTTACTTCACTTTAAATATCTTTTGCTGATGCTGTCTAAGCGCGCCATTGCTTGCATACATGGCGGGAGTAATAGAAAAGTGAAATTCCCTATGGAGTACGTTGTAGTAAATGTCAGTACGTCATTTAATAATATTTTGTCTTAAAACTTATTTTTTTGTCGGCAAGTGTGATGAAAAACATTGTAATTATGCATCACAGTCGGTAAGTGGAATACTAACTCGAGTTATTAAAAGCCCTCCGCCTACGGCGTCGGGCTTCTAACACTCCTCGTTAGTAATTCCGTACTTACCTCCCTTGATCCACAATGTTTTAGTATTGTGTCGTCACTTTATATCCCGCAATACAAGCCTAATTTTTATTGAGCTATCGTAGAACTAGATTTAAATGTGTAAGATGTCCCATGACATCTTCTTTAGGTACGACTAACTAGGTATACTAATTATGATATGAGTGCGTAAGCATTTGAACCTCACTGATTTCCTTTTATCATATCATTCATTCATAACAAAAAAGTAATGAATAAGGCAACAGTTACTTAGCCAGATCACACAAATACCGGCTCTAGAGCCATATTAACATGACACAGCCTAACGTGCCAGATATCTCAACCGATAGTGTTTGATTGACATAATTTGTAATTTGGTAATTGGTGAAGCGATGCGCATTGAGCTGGCTGGAGCTTGCGGCTAGATAATATTGGGCAGTTAAGTGAACATGTTTCATGTGGAGTATAATGCGTGAACACAAAAAAATTGTCCATTTCTTACTCTTTAAGAAAATAATACTAGATTTGCTGTTGAAGGCGTCACAGTCCTACATAAATAGTATAGGTAGATAAAAAAACCTAAAAAACACACTATTTTCGTATTCCTGACAGCAAACCCTTAACATTTTGCTACCCATATCATGGGAGTGGATTTCAAAGGCAGTCTGCCATCTTGGGGAGTCCACCATTTTGGATTTGTATTGACGTTTCTTAGCTAGTCAGAACTCAGAGCGTGTGCAAAATTTCACTCTAATCGAAGACCACGGTCATTTCCAAATTCCAAGATTTTTTACATAGTTACAATTGAAGCTAATAATAAGCGTGTTAAGAAAAAGCTTTTTATATATTTCGAAAACCAAATAGGTACTCGTAGCCTAGGGATTTGTTAAGAAAAAGCTTTTTATATATTTCGAAAACCAAATACTCATAGCCTAGGGATTAACAGGCGACTATCGTGAGGAAATTATTAACGCCAAGATTTTGTCTATGTTGCCTCCAAACATGGATTAATTTACAATGACAACTCAGCCTATATGTATATAATGTACTTAACTGTGTATATAGAAGATTTTAGCTCCAGATGTGGAATATACCCCCACGGGAACAATACACTATCATCAACAATTATTCATCATCAGTTACTCTATAGTCACAATTCAAAACAGCCCCATAGAGAGGTAAATACTTACAACGCAAAATACATAATGCTATTTCAACGTATAAGTTTGGCATTAAAACCAATTCTTGAACGAAAACCCAGGGCTAGTTATGGTATAAGATTCCAAATTCTTTTGTGTTTGCCGCCCGGCGAACAGTAGCGGCATACATTGAATACAATACGACACTTATTTATAGTCAAAATGTCGTCGCCATACCGTCCCTACCGGCGGCATAGTGGAGACTTTACACTGGGCACAGAAAGTGAAATATGATCTATTTAAAATGTAAATGTAGAAACGTGCGTATGTACATAGAATATAATGTACCTAAATGAAAAGGTGGCAATAATCTAAATATTTTTTGTTTAAGGTAGTTACATATTTGAAAACTATGTATTTGGGTAAATCTATGTACTCGTAACTGTAATGAAAGTGACCATTTCATCGTCTCGTCTGTTTATTTACTTATGATCCAAGTTTAAGTGTTACATTATATCTACATAACTATAATTGTAATATCTAGAAATATTAACTATAAAATTTGCACAATTAATAAATAAAGCTAGAAATTGGTCACTTACATTGCACTCTTACGTGGGATTGCCCATTTGAATAATAATTTATCATTCCGAGTAAATAAAGACTCTGTCTGTAGATAAAGACAGATAATGAAAAAAAAAATGCAGGTGTTCGCCATCCACAGAAAATTTGAATTTGAAAAATTTTTGTTTCTGCTAAATTCTGTCAGTAGTTTTAATAAAATCATATACAGGGTGTAAGTCTAATACGGGCGAAGCTCTTAACTGGCGTTAGTTTACGACATAATAAGTACATTCCAATAACTATTTCTTAAAATTAGAGCAACAAAATTTTCCATACAAAATAATTCGGCGCGCAATGTTGAGCAACATACGCGAGTTCAGCACTCGTTGACAGCTAATTTCAAAAGCAGATGACATAACTGCCACGTCAACAAAAACAAATATTCGTACCTACATTGCTGCTCCGATAATCTTAAAAAAATTCTGTAGGGTCATAATTAAGAGTAACTTAAAAAAAACCTTGTAATCCATGATTACACTAATGAATCCCATGCCTGGTTTAATTGATCGCCCGTATTAGATTTACACACTGTATTTTTAAATTACTTATTATTATATTCAATGTGAAAAGTATTAGTAAAGCAAAGTAAATAATTATGTACCTACGTTATATTCATTATTTTTGTACATGCCATGTTACGTTAGTTTTAGTCTTTTTAACCTGGGATTTACAGACATGTTTTACTTGTATTTTTTTCACTGTACCTACTGTTAAACATCCAGATTATAAATTATACTAAATTAATATATTTTTCTCAAACATGCAATGAAATGTTGTCATTATGTTCGTTATAAATAGGCTTTAAAGTATGACGTTGCAGGCGGATGACCTCGAGATAATAGTAAAGAATTTCATACGAATTTAACGGCTTAGGCCGGTAAGTAATATTTTTTTAAAACATGGCGTCGGTTTTCATGAACAGGCTAACCAGCTAAATTCTGTTTTTTTGATTGTCGTATTTTTTATTTCATTGCATATGTTTGAGAAAAGCACTATACATGCCTCGCCGTGAAATGGGCTTACCGGTTTCGTATCACTGTCCGGCCTCACTACATTCGGTCATACATACCTTCTCAGCCGATAAGCCCATCTTTCCCGGCGTCTTCAGTAATGTACTATTGTTCTAATGACGACAAAGTCCAGTAGGTGTTTAAAAATATATGTAACATAAAATAATGTATCAATAAAAACATAGTAATGAAAGGATTGTTTAGAGACCTATTTTTATACGGTTGTAGGTACATGATTCCTATTATTTTCGCGTTTGAATCTTATAAATGTAAGAAATACCGAGAAGCTCCAATGTGAAAGCCCCGCAATATTGTATCAAGCCGCTCTCCTTTTGCGGTTCTGAAGATCAGAAGACAGCGCCCTAGCCTTTTTTCAAAGGTTCGCCCCTAACGGTCCCGGACCGCAAGGTCAGCGCTAATGATTTGCTTTTGTTTGCTTTCGGTTGAATCGGAAAGTAGCGTTTTTTAATCCACCGATTGATGGTAGAAATATGAACCACTAAACGTACCGTTAAGGGCTGTTTTTGAGTGCGGGGTTGTATTTCGCGTCTTTGAGGATGATTCATGTGAATGATTTACCGTAATATTAAAATTAGGTATAGTTTAAGCAATTGTTTTATTTTTAAATGTTAATGGATGTAGGTAAGTACCGTATCTTTAGTCATTTAAATAAAGGACAGTTGAGTGTTGAGAGTTTTTTTTTCAGCTCACATAACTGACGGCCTCCGTAGCTCAGTCGGTAGTGACCCTGCCTACGTCCTATTATTTGTATGTTTATCACAAATATTTGTGGCTTGGTCATAGTTGTGAT
>JALPQI010022979.1:0-21228 GCA_025490895.1 Thaumatotibia leucotreta
TGTCTTAAAACTTATTTTTTTGTCGGCAAGTGTGATGAAAAACATTGTATGCATCACGGTCGGTAAGCGGAATACTAACTCGAGTCATAAAAGCCCTCCGCCTACGGCGTCGGGCTTCTAACACTCTCGTTAGTAATTCCGTACTTACCTCCCTTGATGCACAATGTACTATGGATATACCCTAATCAATCAGCTATTTATTGTTATCAGTTGTTATGTTACGGGTTCAAATCCTAGCATATGACTTGTAATGTATGTATTTTTTTGTTATTATTAGTGATGTAGGGACTTTTTACTTTTTTTTTGTATGTATTTATTAGTTTTTCGGTTTTTTAGACCTCCTTAAACATTTAAAATCAATATATGCAAGATTTTGTTTAGCGACATCTATAGATTATTTCTGTCAAGACTCGAGCAGTGTACTGTTTGACGCGTATCGAGAAAAACGCATAAAAATATGTTCGTGCAATAATAGATGGCGCTGAAATCAATTTATTCCAAAAATAGTTAATTTTTTTACTTACTAATTTACTCTTCTAGAAAGGGTGGTTTTGACTATTTTCGATGTATGATGCTAAATTAATTAAAACTGTGCACTAACAGGTAGTAAATATCTGGATTTCAAATAAAACTAAATCTATTAGTTCTATTACTAGTCAATCGTGCTCCTAGTGACATCTATTGAAACATATTCCGAACTATTTGAGCCTTGTATGAAACAGACCCTCTATATTTGGGTACTTTGTGCCTATACCTAACTTGATCTTTACCATCATGGAAAAACTCATCAACGCTATAGAAACACTTCTTCAGCAATAAGGACTTCAACCTATCCTGAAATGCACTTAAGTTCATTATCTCCTTTAAGTCGGACGGTAGCCTGTTAAAGAGAGCAATTGCCTGAAAACCAGAAGAGTGCCTGACGACTTTCAGTTTGCTACGTATTTTCTGTGGTAGGTTCTTTCTTCTAGTAGTAGTTTCACCATGTCCGTCTGTCTGCGGCAGCCACTGGGCCGTTAGTACTAGAAATTTGCAATTTATACATACCTATTAATCGAGCCAAGTGGTAAAATAAAATGAAGAAAAAAAAGATCTGGTACCTTCCCTAGTAGTAAAGTCCCTACTTGATTTTTTTTGCTGTTATCCTATATTAATATAATAATATCCTATAGTGAGGGTTATCGTTAAATAGGTTATAATATTGAAAAAGAATAATGGTCTCGAAAGAAAGTTTATTTCTGAAGTTTATATTTTCGGACATAACCGCTCCAGATATAAAAAATATGTGAAAAAAGTTAATTTCAAACACCGTCACAAGGTACCTTTCAATGTGCGCTGACACATATAATGTTGTAAATAAATTTAATTAAATATTATGATAATACCTATATTAGCCACAAATTGTCAGTCAAACTAAGATTATAATCTTTTTTATTGGATTGCATCAAACTTTATACAGGGTTACTTCTTCACCGGTACAATAAATTTTCAACACTTTTTTTTGTAAATTTTTATTAATTTATCCTTCATGCAAATGTAACATATGGGGCATGGGCGCACTAATTACAAGGCGTCAACGGTGCGGTATGACGAAGGCGGCAGGGAGGGGGGATCCAACCCACCCCCGCGATGTCATTTTAAACAAACAGTTGACAGTTCGAGCGTTTTGTTAGTTATGCACGTCGATAGATGCGTAATACGTCCACATTTCTTGTTACATTTGCGGATAAGTTCGAACATTCAGATTTGTTTTTTGTTCCAAAGTAGTAAAAAATGCTAGTATTTTGGACTACTATTACGTATGTTGATTTATTGTACTGGTGAAAAAGTAACCCTGTAAATATTGTATCAAACTAAAAACACTAAGTTGTACTTTGTCTTTTTGCAGGTATATTGTCTTACCTAAAGACTTTGAGAAGGGATACAAGAACAATATCAAAAAGGATGAGAGCGAATACGAATTCTACAAATAGATGTTAATTGTGTTTTGTTTTTAAATATAATTAACTCCAATTAAATATAAATGCTAATATCACTAAAGTTGTTTTTTTCGCTACCACTTAAAAATGTTGACGACTGTTTCACTTCACAATCCGCAGATATAATATATCCGTAAAATAAATAAAAAAAACGACTATATATACATTTTCGACATGTGAAGTTCCTAACAAGTTCCATCGTTGGGACAACGCAAAATAGGCATGTTAGGCAGGCAAATGTCGAGTTGCGGAAAATGACCGGAATACAAAACAATACAAATACCTACCAAGCTATTCCAGGAAGTTTGTAAACAAAAACTAATATTTTTTTCTCAAAATCTATATTTCATAACAATCTTATAACAATGTGATATCATAATTTTACAAAATATTTGGCATATACCTTACATAAATTTGAAATTGATACAAATAAATTATGACATGAACAATATCACTTCGTAAGAAGTTAAAGAAATGGTTTGTGATGAAGATCTATTTTTCTTTATTATTTTATTGCATAAATACGAGCAGTAAATATTGTAAATAACAGGTATGAGGTGCATTCAACAATCTAGGCTGTGTTAAGGCACTAAGTCTATTCAGGTAAAGCTCTAGTCTATCTTCGTAACATCTAGCTGCCTATGTTATCGACATTTTAAACATGTATAGTTTAGTCACAACTCTAGCTTTCTAATTCACGTACGATAATTTGTTAGTTATTCACTAATCATAGGTTAAAATAGACCAATTTCTCTGTATCACAAAAAGGACATTTTTATGATTTACAGTCCGTAAAACACGTGAAGACACAGGAGTAGTAAACCGAATATTATTCTTCTGGTCTGTAGTTTGTACTTACTAGAGGACAAAACACAAAAATCTGGCAAGTTAAAACACATCTTTTAAAACGACATCTGGCAGGCACGTTACTAATAATATTATAATCAGGTTAATTGACATCACAGTTTTCAAGGCCAAATCGATATAAGTTATACTAACTTATACAAGATACGAGAAATGGAAAGACGAAGTATTTGTGACTGTTTTATTCTTATAGCTAATAAAACAGGAATCTTATAGCTCGCATGCCTATAAAGTGATTTTACTTAAGATATGTTGTTTGTCTTCGAAACGAGGAATAACAAATAAGTCGTTTCGTCTAGCTGCCACGAATTTCATGGTTCAAAGCATTGATTTGTTTCACACGAAGCCGTTGAAGAAAAACTTCAGGCGCAGTCCTAAGTCTAAACATTGGTTGATAACACCGTTTTGTAAATTTCATTTAATAACAATTCATATTAAGTATAAAGGTGAATATAAAAATAAGAAAATATAATTTTAAATACTTAGTCCGGAATGTAGACAATTAATCGATGTTTATAACTTACGATTACGAATAATATCCACTAATATCGATTTATAATTTAGTAAGTTAAGTACAACAGTAGCCGTCAGATTGCTACTCAATAATACTGATTCATTTTTGTCAACGTTTATGATACTAAATTCTGTATAACAAGACACGATCGATGAATTAGAAAATAAGCTAAATAGGTGTAAAACACGTGCTTAAGTTCCTTATGTGAACCGCGGGTTTTGGTAGCTTATAAATTCAATTTTAAAGACAAAATCAGGTTGTTTTATTATATAACACCACCCCATGCAACCCGCGGCTCAAAAAAGGTTAAGATATAAATATGATGTATATAAGCATATAGTGCAAGATGATACAGTATAACTCTCCATTTGGATGGGGTGTCTAAAACGTGATAATATTACTTAACGCTTATAGGCATACACTAACGCATAAATCTACAACAAACATGTATATCCAACAATTTTATGGCATAAAAACATGATAAATATACTTTCAACGATATATCGATTACATGTTCAAAAGAAAATAGAAACAATAGGAATGTATTCCATACAGGTTATGGACCGCCAATGGAATGATTTCACTGGAAGAGAAGACGCGGAAACTACGTATTTGTAAATCGTAAATACACGATCCATCACTACTTTGTATGAATTTTAGTCTGAGAGTAACCACATGAACTTTCGGCTGTGAGGGAATTTTAAATTAAGCCTGGCCGCATACGCACGATTTCCAAATAAAAAAAAATCTATTCGGAAATCTTACAGCTTAGCGCACACGTGCGGTTTTTTGCATTCGGTTTCTGCCAGTCGTTGAGCGATGGTCCTTGAGTATAGACATGGAGGTTGAGGAATTACTTTTAATAGTTTTAATTGCGCTCTTACTAGCGTTTAATAACAAGAAAAATAAGAAGTTACATTATTTGGTGTACCCATCATTTTACGGCGTGTCCCATGTTGATAAAAGTCAATAAAATCAATATCTTTACAATGAGGTACTCGTCAATTCCGAACATCCGAACATTCCGTCCGTGTATTCAAAATGTATGCAGTGAGTTTCCGTTCGGGAACTACCCGTACGTGTGTGCCTAGTCCAAACATTAATATGAAAACTGCGGTTTCGGGATCCCGAATCTACTTCCGATTCGGAAATCGTGCGTGTGCGGCCGGGGTGAGAAATGTAGTTTTAAATAAAATGGCATACCTTTGCTACTCTTATATAAGCAGATCGATTTTTAGATATTTTCGATCTGGTAAAACGTAAATTAAATTCACATCAACACTATCTGTACGTAATTCCCGCTTACGATATTTCAATTGCGTGACGTAACGATTATTTTGTACAAAACACTAAAATTATACTTTACAAGTTGCTTCATTACAACTTTGGTTTGTCATGATCGTTGTGGTGATACTAAATGCAAGAAAACTGCAAGTTCTACGCCACTTCGCTAAAATAAATAAATACGTCTTTTTCATGTCGAACTGGTGGGCATCTGGTAAGTCGTTAGGAATATTCTAATTACCTGGGGAAGAAAATAAACAGTTTTAGTAACGTTATAAATAATATTATGTCAATTAATGTACGTTATCATGATATTTGACAGCCACTGGAGGCCACAAATGAAGCCACCTTACACCTTACTTTAAACAGAATAAAGTGAATTAGCCCTGATTTTCCTTTTATAGCCAGAGATGTCCAGATTTAACCCTTAAATGCATGACCTTGACAACAATTTATTCAAATTTGAATTCTGAGATGCTGTCAACAGAGTCCAGAATACATGATGCATATATACATCACTATGCATTTAAGGGTTAAATGAGCGCATGGGCAGAGCGAAGGCGAGTGCTTAGCCAAGTTGCCAATTGCTGACGTTCAATCGTGAAACGTGTAAGAAAGGCTTTTATCAGTATCACACTAATAAACAAGAATGACAGAGAGAAAACTACAATGCTATTAACCGTTAGCTTATACTCAGATTTGGTCAGGTTTACACGTGGACAGATGTTTTCGACGAAGGCGAGCAGAGTGCGTAGCGTAGCTAAGTTGCCAATCACTGACGTTTAGTAGCGTATCGTAGTTTTCACGTAGCTGTCACTTTTTCTTATTAGTGTGGCAAAGACAATTAGTGTAGAGCGTTAGCGATTGGCATCTTAGTTACGCACTCAGAGGGTTAGAGATTGGTAACTTAGCAACGAACGTATCCTGTGAATAAGCGATTGGCATCTTGGTGGGGCAGACGCTGGGCGGGGTCTCCACGAGGCTCGCAGCTCCTGGCCCCTATACCACAAAACTTTACAAGCGTACAATTCTACAAAATTGTCAACTTTTTGGGAATTTATACAATTTTGTAGAATTGTACGCTTGTAAAGTTTTGTGGTATAGGCCACTGTACTCACCGCGGACCATGAGCGGCGCCAGCAGCGCGGGCGGGCCGGCGCGGCGCAGGAAGGGGTGCTGCAGGAGGCGGGCTGCAGGCAGGCGCTGGGCGGGGTCTCCCCTCGGCTCACAGCTCCTGTACTCACCGCGGACCATGAGCGGCGCCAGCAGCGCGGGCGGGCCGGCGCGGCGCAGGAAGGGGTGCTGCAGGAGGCGGGCTGCAGGCAGGCGCTGGGCGGGGTCCCGCACTAGAGCACTCTCCACGAAGGCGAGTAAATCCGGCGGGCAACGCGCGGCGCCGCGCGGCCGCGGCGGCGGCATGTCGCGGATGCGTCGCATCGCCTGCAATACGCCGCGTACTTTAAGGCTTCATCACGTCATACGATTTAAGCCTATTTTTCTCAAACTTGCTACGGAATGTTGATGTTACTTACTTTAAATTAAGCCCGGAAATACTATGTATCCGGTGGCATATGCTAAGATGATATGTAAAGAGATTTCATGTATTTATTTAACACCTAGGACTGCAAACAAACTGTCTTTTGTTTTGAAACGTCAAATAGTGACACTAGGTCTTGACATTCAGCCACAGAAAAAAAAAATTACCTACGAACTAATGTCTATACCAACAGGTAAAAGGATACCTCAAACAGATTAAAAAAAAAGTTAGGCGCGAATGTTTTTTTTTAATGTTGTAGTATACTGTTAGGTACTATTGATTTATTTACAAATCAAATAGTATGGTTCGGCGAAATCAGTTCGTTTTATTTCATGGCAAGTTTGAGAAAAGCACTATACAAATCTCGGCGAGAAACAGGGTTACAGGCCGCGTATTCCTATCTGGCCTCAGGTCCTTCGGCCAGATATATCTACTTGGCATGTAACCCTTCGTTTCCCGTCCTCTATAGTAATGTACTATTACATTGATTTAGAATATATAAGTGGATCCCCAAGCAGCTCAAAAAAATGGCCCCAAAAAATGGGCTGCAGAAGTAAATATTGCGGTCCTTTTGCTCCGCTATTCAGTTCTGACAGTTGACATTTGGTCACCTTACGGTATAGTATCATTATTCCTTAAACATAAAAAGTTTCTACTATTTTGCGGTGTTGTTCGCAAATTTGACTCTTATAGCTCACTTCACAAAGTTTTTTATTCTTTGAGTTTTTTTTATTATAGTTTATTGTAAGTGAGCGTTATTAGCTTCAACTGAAACATGATAGAAATGACTTTTTCATCACACTTGCTGTCTAAGCACGCCATTGCTTGCGCGCGTAGCGGGAGTAATAGCAAAGTGAAATTCCCTAGGGAGTAATAGAAATGTTAGTACGCCATTTAATAATATTATGTCTTAAAACTTATTTTTTGGCTGGCAAGTGTGATGAAAAACATTGTATGCATCACGGTCGGTAAGCGGAATACTAACTCGAGTCATAAAAGCCCTCCGCCTGACGGCGTCGGGCTTCTAACACTCTCGTTAGTAATTCCGTACTTACCTCCCTTGATGCACAATGTACTATTAGTGCCACTTTTCTTGGTTTTTTTGTTTGGCTCTGTGCGTCCATTTATTATTTAATGTCATTGCTATTTTAGATCCCCCATGGTGATAACGAGAGCTGACTTCCCATCGCGAGTGACTTCTGGCCGAAGGGCGTTGTGTTTTGGCGGTTCCGGGGCAATCTGCCGAACCCTACGCCGGTTCAGATGACTCGACAGTTGTGTCACCTAAACCTATTTAATGTCTTTATTTGTATCTCTTTTAATTTTAGTTTCATGACGCATTGGTGTAAACTGTAATGTCGTGTAATTCGTGTAAACTTTTGTTTCAATAAAATAAATAAATAAATATTTGGTCGGGGACGGGTCCACTGCAAGGAAAATTTGCGACCGGTCGCTACTTGTGGTAGTTGCCTGCCCGGTAACTAACATGGTAAAGAGCCTCGGGAGGATCTCACAGTTGTCAACATACCCGAGGCAAAAATGATTGTGTTCGCGATTACTGCCTGTTAGATGCCTGGTTCTACCGTAGAAACAGGCAGAACGGAAACAATCAGGAGCCATCTCAGGACAGGCGTGTAACGAGTTGTCAGTTAGCTCCGGAAGTCAATGATGCCATACGAAAATATATAGTTGTAGACCAGGGCAGGGCAGAGACTCAGTGCAAGTTTGTCCTACAGTTGATCCCTAGGTATCCTTATCCCTCAGATGGGCCAATATTGACATGCCACTACTAATATGAACTTGCAGGTTCGTCCATGGTAGATTGGTGGCAGGCCTGGCGTCGTAACCGGTTGAATAGTGTAGGCAGTGCCTGGGCTAGTTGATTGGGGCGACGTGAGGAATGGCAGCCAATGGATTGTGGATGGACAAGTGAGTCCGAGCGGTGGAGGTGTGCGAATATTGGCCCTTATCCCTAACTTGACGTGGCATATCGAAGCAGCCTCTCCATCCAAAAAAAGAAGGATGACGAGTAGTAAAATGCCACCCGCGTGCTTATGCCGTGCGCGGAGACCCATACGGGTGGAGAAGATCCTGGGGGCCAGTTCAAAGAAAGTGCTGTCATTATCCCTGTTAGACATAACCTCTTTGGCTCTGGATTCATCTCAAACGGGCGGCCTTGGCTTAGCCAGCCAAGATCAATCGGCCGTCGAGTCCAGTCTGATGATCGCAAGGCGAGTGTACTGGGGTGATGGGGTCTGTAATCGGCGGAGCACAAAGCCCAAGTCGGCTGAGGAGTCGACGAAGGTTTTGGCACCGTGCGGATTTACAGGCAACCCACTTCAGCAGGCATGATTGGTGTGACAGTATGTCGCCGCGAGATAGAGCTCCTGTCCTTCACTAACTATATCAACAAAAGAGGGACGGATAGATTATCTCGCGGCGAGATACTGTCGCGCCAATCATGTGCTAAGCATACAGGGCGCTATATCAGCCTGGTATCCCTGATGCATCACTAGGTGTGAGGGCTCCCAGGAGGGTAGGAGCCAGTCTGATGAAGTTTTAGTTGTCAGGTAGCATAGAACACATAGCACCTAAAACTACGAAGGAAGGAGAAAAAGCCGGACCCAATAGGAATGAGGCCAAGGCGCACAGCGAAAACACTGTACCGGTGGTACGCAACCCTGTCCTGGACAGAGATGCGAGAGCTAGTAGAATGCTCCACGCGCAAGAACTGAGAGAGTGCAGTACACCATAGGGCTACGGTGGAGTAGCCCTTTCCAAAGGCACCGTCCGGACTCTTCCCTATGGCTTGAGAAAAGGACACGCTCAGCAGGTCCCCGGATGGAGACCGACTGGTGCGGGTACAGCAGTGTTATTCACTAAGGAAACCGCCTTGCTAACAGCGCTGTGTCAGCGCTGCGGCAGCGTCGAGCCTAAAAATGGTATTCACTAATGCACTTTAAACGACACTAGCGCTCGGCGACGAATGCGTCGTGAGCTGGAACTACACTGCATCGAGAGTTACAACCTACAGTTCGACGACGAGCTGTTCTATGTTAGTGAATACCGTTTTTCGCAGCGCTGCGTTCTACGTCGAAGTGAAGGCTGTCTCGTCGTCGAGCTCGTTGACGAACGCAGCGTCGAATGTGTGAATAAGAGAATAGCATAGCTGGAGGAAAGGGTAGCGGAACGGTAGCCACCTGCAGCATACCGGGGAAGACAGCCCTTCCAAATCCTGCTGGTGAGGCTTCGGGCGTCTATGACGGCAATACCCTTCGGGTGTGGATGTGCTGGCGGATGGAGAAGTGCTCATGAGCAGGCGGCAGAAGAGGCGTGCGAACGCAAAGGCGGTGAGTGGACCACTGGACGCACCCGTTGTGGGTCCAAGGAAGCCCCACAATAAAAGAACACTGGGAGCTAGTGACGACTTCTCTCTGTTGGCCGGAGATTCCAAGAGAACGAAGGTGGGATCTTTTGCGGAGATAACGGCTAGTGAGAGGGTAGCAGTAGTCACAGTGACCTTTCCTGCTGAGAGGATCTTGGCAGAGCATGTGGGCGACATACAGGTAGCCGTGCTAGAGCTCCGCTCCGGATCCTTTGTCGAAGGTCACAATATTAATGAAATTTATATTAATGAAAGTTCGACGATATCCTTTACCTGTCCTAGCATTTAATTCTAAATGGTCTTCTTAGCGCTAACTAGTCAATAGTCGCACACATTTATTACGATTTGTCATCGGACAAATCACGTGTAATTTTTTGTTACCCCCAAATCTGCTGAACAGCATTATAGCCAGTAAAAAAAATCTTTACTTTTTTATAAAACACTTTTTAAATACTAAGTTTTAAAACTTCGCGATCATTTAGCTCGTAGTTGGCAAACAAGTACGTAAATTCAAGTGTTATTAAAAGGACTACTTCAGTTGGCAAAAAATTACACGTGATATTGGCTGGTGGGGTGGGGGGTGTGTGGTCCTGAAAATAACACAGAATATCACCATGGGGGATGGGGGGTCTAAAACAGTCCAAAATCGTATGACGTGATTAATGGACAAGCCCTTAGGAATACGCTACCAACAAAAATTCAACACTCAACAGGCGTAAAACTAACATTTTGTGATATTTACTATACATATTCGAAATATTTTTATATATTGTGATTTAAGTCTTTTACCTGCAATGGGGGCTCGTTGAAGAACGGGGGTTCACCGTCGACCATCTCGACCATCATGATGCCAAGCGACCAAACATCGACCTCGGGCCCGTACGGCAATCTCGATATCACTTCTGGTGACATCCAATAAGGTGTTCCAACTAAAGATTTACGTTTTGGAAGCTCCTGAAACGAGAGAATAAAGCAATTGTTATATTCTAACCCCCTTATTCATAAACGTCTGCTAACTTAACAAGCCGCTAATAATTGTTTGTCACTTTCGGTCTTAACAATGTGTCAATAAGAGCAGAAGAGACAAACGATAGTTAGCAACTTGTTAAGTTAGCAAACGTTTATGAATAAGGGGGTAATATTACAAAAACCAACAAAGACAAATCATCAAAACTAAACATATCTTGCGTTTTAACGGCTTACTATGCACATGTCTTGTCGCAATACGAGTACGGTTTTATATTTTGGGGAAATGATACATGTCTACTTTGAAAAATGACGATCAATTCAACACAGCTGTTATAAAAAAAATGTTTTACCTGAGAAACCTGAGCGCAGAAACCAAAGTCAGATAATTTGACCCTGCCGTCAGCGGTGAGCAATATCGAATCGGATTTGATGTCCCTGTGTATGACGCCTTGCCCGTGGAGGAACGCTAAAGCCTGAAATGTATTATATTTTTACCAACTTTATAAAAGTAATAGACATAGTCTTTGTGGATAAAGCAAAATCCATATTTTCTTGTCTTTATTATTTTGTAATTAGGCTAAAAATATACAGTTCTTTGGTTTGTTTCGTGAAAGAACCCTCCAAGAAAGAGACCTCATGCAACTGCAAACTGTTAATTGATGATTGTGTGACTCAATCTCGTATGTCTGTACATACACCCTGTGGAGTGTGTATGTATTTTGTACTGAAATATATTTTCATGACACAAGCTTGTAAGCCATTATATGAGGTTGATTCACACAGCCACAGAAAGTGTAATGTTGCATTAATTTTCCCAATTTCTTCCTCATCAGATGCCATTTAATGGATCACCATTATTTTCAAACCCTGTAGTATTTATCTAACGACAGTAAATCGAACTTACCTTTAGACATTGTTTGGTGACAGTGGCAATTTGCTCCGGGTCCATGCGAGCGCGGGTGACAACGTCTGTAAGAGCTCCGCCCGCCATATATTCCATCACCACCCACAATTCATCACCCACGAGGTGGGAGGCGTGCATTTCCACGATGTGGGGGTGAGGGTAGTCGCGCATTATAACCTGAAACAAGTTTATCAGTAAATCCGTTTGAAGGCACCGCAAGAGTTTTAGCGAATAGGTGTGTCTATAAAAAAATCGTCTGTTAAATAGATCATAAAAAAATTGGGCCTGTCTTTTCTACAAAACCATAAAGCAGACATGGCATGTTAAAGGTGCACGGGAAGTTACAAGGAATTGCATAGTCTAACAAATAAGTACGTTTTCTAGAAACATTACGGGTTTTTTCTGAGTAAACTAGGTATTCAAATATTATGTTAATCTAAAGGATCGTTTTGTAGGAATCAAAATATATTCTCTCAACTCAACTCTGACAGCGACTTTCTGAACGAGCCGAACCTCAAAAGTGGAAGAAGGAATCCTCTGGTCAAAGCATAAAAATAACCCTAAAATTAGAAGTAGATCGCCCATCATGCATTATCAAACAGGAATCAGAAAGGGATTTGAAAGTACTGTTGACACAACAAATGACAAAACATTTACCAAGAAAAGAGTTGTTCATAGATGTAGTGAGTAGGGCTCGTGGTCGTGACCGTGATTCGTGTAACCGTAGCCGGATCCCCGTTGCCGTGTTACACGGCAACGGTTTTAAGGCCCGTTTCCTGCGTGTTACACGGCTACGTATCAATAAAGTTACGTATACACGTGTACACGGGGATACGTATCTTAATTACACGCAGATCCGTTCCGCCCGCGTTGTTGAGTGACGATTCGATGCGTTGTCTTTAAGGACTAAGGAAAACGGATGAGAATGTTCCGTGATATTTGTGAATCTAATTTAGTGGTTACCTAATTGCCTTTCTAACGTAAAGTGCGATAACTTAGTTGTACTTAATTTCAGTATGATAACGTGTATACGTACTGAGATTAAATTTTACATATTAATATTTTACTTTTTAAGGTAAGGAGGGCAGAATTATAAAATATAGATATTTTCTGAGTTCAATATTAATAAAAACTGACACATTGTCATGTATTTATTTACCTAATTTAATAATGAGATGTGAACGGAAGTTAAAAAATACATAACACAGTGCGGAGTATATATTTTTTCTTAGTTCTAAATATCATAATTTAAGTTTTTCTTTCGTGCAATAAAGTTGATATAAATAAATACATAAATCAATATTGAAGGTACCAGACAACGATTAATCTATACTAGGAAACCCATAACTTAGGAACAAAATAAATGCGTCATAAATATACAAATTTACAGCGTTATTTCCTACAAAATAAGGAACTTTTAAAATATAAAAGGATATTAAAAAGCAATATAATTAAAAAATACAATATACTAACTCATTGGATGTCGTGACGATGACGGGAGATTTTAGGTGCACCGCTTTCAAATGCTTTCCTATCGATCCTGTTGTACCACCACGACACGAAAACTCATTGTTCGTACGATCATTGCACAAAGTGCATAAAGCCGTGTCACCGACCCTGGTGGCATAACTCCACACCCAACTGATCTTTATTATTAATACACTTTAAAAACGCTATCTTCTCACTAACAGTAAGTCGAATTTAAATTAATTGTTTTTTTATTATTTAATAAAAAAACAATTAATTTAAATTCGACTAAACTCTCGCTAAGTCTGTCCGGCCTGCAATCTTATTAGTGACTAAACACGTATAAAACCAAAACCCGAAATTGCCCTTTTCAAATTTACTAAAACATCCCCGCTTATCTATATCAAAACAAAGATGCGGCTATTTCACTCAACTTCACAAACAAAAGGTGTACCAGGTAAAGCCCAAGTTAACATATTTATCAGTAAAATTACCACGTGTGGTCAATTACATCGCAGACAAACTATTGTTAATGGCTACTTTGCGCGTGCAAATTCTTAGTATAGGTCTTATCTACAAAAGGGCCGCCCTGTCAGGTAATAAACTTAAATGAACGACTGTATTATCTTTTATGTATAGCAATTTGGCCAAATATTTTTAAATTCTTTTTTAATTTTTCTATCTGGTGATTCAAAATCACAATATAAATTCTAATTCATAAATAACACCGTCGCGTGTTATATAGAACACAGTACCTACCACGTTATTCTATAACATAAATCGATACGAAAAATGCAAGTCTAATCAATAAAATACCGTTCGTCCCGATTCAGAGTATAATACTCAATACGTACTTTAAAAACAAGCTGTTATTCAATAATAGGCCTTATTTGTTTGCATAGTAATTGGTCCGGCCGGATCCATGCCACGAGCAGTCGTTACCAGAACGAAGCCAAGATTCGTAGATACGTATACAAACAAAGATTCGGGTACGTATCTGGGCGTGACTGTGAAATTCGTGATCTTAGTACCGCCGGGGTTAAGAACACGGAGCTACGGTTCGGCGAATAGTACGTATATCGGGAGCCCTAGTAGTGAGTGATTTATTAATTTATTGTCTGTAATACTCTGCACGTAAATTATGACTTTATGAATATAACTATAAATATATTCTAGGTTTACTTATACACTGTTGTGTCAACAGTACTTTCGAATCAAATCAAATCAAAATCTTTATTTGTAGAACATGTACAGTCACCACATGGGAATGTTGAGCCACTTGGCAATGGATGCAATTTGGTCGTGTAATATTATGGGTTCGGTAGTTTTCGTTAGTAGGCACGATCGCGACATGACCGATGTTCCCCGATGATATGTCAGTCAAATACGAATCTTTGTTGCGTCAAAATTTCAGTGTGTCAAAACTAGTTGAAATAATAAAATTTCTTCGTCTACGAGAATTAAGGATTAGTCATCGGCCATTATTAGACGCTAGATGTCGTTGTTCCTAGAGGAAACTGGATAACGACAGTTCTTCATAGATTTGTCTAAAACCGTTTAGTAATTTATTCGTATTTGCTTCAAATCGGGAGCCATGACTTATCTGATATTAATAGGCGAGATATTTTTTCCATCGAGCAATTTTTAAATTATTTTTTTCATTGACAGAGACAAATGCTATTGCTGTCTTTATTATAATTCGTTACAGCTCACTCACGTTAGTTGAAAACTCATGTAACCACTCAATTGCTTTTGGTAACTCTGGTTACCAGCTGTCACTCTTACTTTACATAGGAATAAAGCTCAACCAAAATTTCAAAGCATGTGAGTGGGTAATGTAACCTTTGTAGAAATATGGTAGGTAACCTTTGACAATCTAACCATAATCCTATAATCTGTCAGTAGCCATAAAAATGTATAATAGAAACTTGATAGTTTCTGATTGAAATTCTAACTTTGAAAAATACTTGTCAGTGACAGCCGTTAAAAAGAAAGTGAACGAAATTACCATCAGGGCTCTGAAGTTAGATTGACGTCTCCAGGTCTAAAGCGGATGTTATAATTATAAGGTAACTATAGTAACGTCAGCTTCCGGAAAAATACCGAACATTTTTGTTATTACGTAACCATGGTAATGTCACCTTCTGAAGAATACGCGAGCGGTCATTGGCTACCGCCCCATTGGTCAGCAGAGTTCGGCCGAAGTCGTGATACCAGCCTCATAAGAGTTCGGAACTCGATTTGTATTATTCGACCAAGTTGCGAACAGTGGCAAGTGGCTCAACAATCCCGTGTGGTGACTGTATATCGGTGGTAGCATACAATATTGTTCTGCTATGTTTCGCCAATAGGCATACAATTTTTTAAATTTTTTTTTTTCGAATCCCATTCTTATCGCGGTTTGATAATAACTTGTTTCAGCGCCATCTATCGGCCGACAAACTCACCACTTCGTTGAACAGCAGCTCCCTTCGCTGCTGTTTGCGCAGGTTCATCATCTTGACGGCGACGCGGCGGCGCGTGCGCGAGTCGGTGGCGGCGCACACGACGAGTAGATCCCCCATAGTGTAACTTGTTTCAGCGCCATCTATCGTCCGACAAACTCACCACTTCGTTGAACAGCAGCTCCCTTCGCTGCTGTTTGCGCAGGTTCATCATCTTGACGGCGACGCGGCGGCGCGTGCGCGAGTCGGTGGCGGCGCACACGACAAGTAGATCCCCCATCGTGTAACTTGTTTCAGCGCCATCTACCGGCCGGCAAACTCACCACTTCGTTGAACAGCAGCTCCCTTCGCTGCTGTTTGCGCAGGTTCATCATCTTGACGGCGACGCGGCGGCGCGTGCGCGAGTCGGTGGCGGCGCACACGACGCCGGTGGAGCCCTCGCCGATCTTGCTGAAGCCGGACAGCGTCGCGCGAGGGTCGCCCTCGCTCACGACCAGGCGGAGCGCGGCGCGGAACTGGACAAACGTTGCAATAGTAGAAAAGGCGTGATGAGATGACTTTAGGGTTGTCATCCGGGTTTCCCCGGATTTGTCCTAGTTTACAGGGCATCCGGGGAGCGTCCGGGGAAGGTTTCATTTGTAGACAGAGTTTAAAAAAAAAAATTGGAAAAAAACTCTATAATCCGGTTTTCGCGCGTCTTGGCCTGTTTTCCGAATTTTAAAGATTGCAACCCTAGATGACTAGCAAGTCAAATCGACATCTTTTTAGAACTGTCAAATCGATCGCCACTATGAAGTTTTATTTTTTTTTATTTTACGTGAGGACACGTTTGTGTAATGCCAGATAACTATTAACTTCATCATCATCAGCCTATGATAGTCCACTGCAGGAGCCCGTTTCTCGAACGCTTGTAACTTGTAATACAAGTGGAAGTCTCTTATTAACATTATTAATTAGATAAGGACTTCCGCTTGTATTACAACTTACAAGCTTTCGAGAAATAAGCTCCTGGACGTAGGCCTCTCCTATTAACTATACGTATAAACGCATTAAGAGGTAAATACCCATAATCGCCACGCTGGGCAAGCGGATTGGCGATCGCAGTAATGTGTCCACTATGATGACGCTGCTGCCCATCATATCTTTTATCAAATAATGGTCAATGACACTTCAATCCCTTAGTCGACTCTTACGACACCCGCAGGAGAAGTTGGGGTGGTGACAAATGTATTCTTATTGCCGTCACCACACCCTACTAGGGAATAGAGGGCCTATTGCAATGGGAATGCATTTATTTTTTACCCACCTGCAGTTGACAGTAAAAAGAATGTAAACAAACCTGCAAATTTGCATTATTTCATAATGACGCACTTTCAGAACACATTCTTGGTTTGATCACCGACTTTAAACCTTCAACCTGGTACATTTTTTGTTAAAATTATTGTTTTTTATTAGTATTAACGTAAAAATATATCTGCGAACGTGTTTCACGATATGTGTCAAAGACGTCAAATGCTATGAAGAGTCAGCCATATTTCGTCGGTTGACAAGCAAAACTCACTAAGTAACAAATACCTACTTGAAATAAAGCTCGTATCTCAGTTCTGACTTAATACTGACATAAAAGGTTGCTAAGAGTAGTGACAGTTTTTATAGTGAGTTTTGCTTGTCAGCCGACGATTTATTTACCTTTTTTACTTTGAACTGACGAATGGTATAGACAATGACACTTACCTGTTCGTGAGTCAACCGCAGCTCATGCTTGGAGGCCGCGAGAGGCAGCTGCGGAGCGCCCGGCGCCGGAGCGGGCCGCGCACCGTACGGCTCACCTGGGAAGGGCACATCATAATCATCACATCACTAGCCTATTGGAGCATTCCATGAAAACGTGTCGTAAGCGACACTGTCTTTTCAATACTTTTGAAAAATTATATTAGTAAGCCGAGTTACAGTATAATAATAACGTATCAAGGCTTTAAGATTGACAGTGTTTCCTAGCACCTAGCATAGGTAGCTACCATAGCGACACGTAAGCGACAAAAAGTAGAGGTTTTCATGGAATGCTCCTATTACACTCTACTCCTGAACAGGCCTCTCTTCTGACAAGACATAGACGCGGTCAATAACGTTAATTAACCAGGGCAGGGATCGGATAACGGTTTTTTCTCCATACAAAAGAACGGTTCGAATTCCGTTCTTTTTCGTTCTTGTGTATATATTTTTTGATAATGGAGTAATTCAAAAATACGATGTTAATAATTACATAAAATGTTGAAAACTACATAAAAAGTATAAAACATTTTAAAATATTTAGCTATTTCGAGGTTTTTCTATAAAACCGGTTCCGATCCCTGAACCAGGGACTTCCTTCTGGTATTAAATTCATCCATAAATTTAGGGATCATCCATTAATTACGTCACACCAATTTTATGATTTTTTGACCCCTCCCTCCCCCCTTGTCACACTTCGTCACAATTAACTACACCCTCCCCCCTTAGTGTGACGTCACATGTAGATTTTTAGTTTAAGAAGGTAAAAATTACAACATCACTTATTAAGTAACTTTTTATTGGGATTGCTTAAAATGATTCGTAAAATTCACGTAGAAAACATTTACCTATTCTTCCTCCGTTCAAGGATTTTGGATTTTCTATTCTTTTATGTTCATGTATTCATGTATGTGAGGATTGTGACTAGGGCTGCCAACCAAAGATCAGAGATATCCGGGACATTTGCGAATAAATTGCGGGATTTGACTATAAAATGCGGGACGCATGAGAAAATGTATTAATTAAATGATAGAAACCGGCGGCCAAAAGCGAGTCGGACTCGTGCACAAATGATTCCGTAGCAGCAAAATATTAAAAAAAAACATTACAGACTTCTCACGGGTTTTCCTGTTAACTACTATACGTAAGGAACTATTTTCTGTAATTTTTGCCAAATATTAAGCCCCGTAGTCGGCGAATGGGGATGATCATTTTAACCTATTTTTTATACATTCCTTTTGAGGTGCCCTAAAAGCATAAAATTGTTAATTTCAGATCGGTCTAAATTGAACCAATGATGCACCTATGCACCCATCGCAATCATTCATATTTTGCCAGATATACACGTTGAGTGCACGGTGCTCGCGGGTTATAATCGTGGACGTCGCGGTACATTCAAATTAACGTGACGCAATCTTAAATGGCTCTTATATACGTATTCATATTATTGTTTTAGTATTTCCTGTTTAGTATTCCCTGAAAAGCGGGACAATCGGCGTCCCGCGCGAACCTTTTTCGGGACCCATACTTTAGGGCCCCAGAAACGGGACGTCCCGCATATAGCGGGACAGTTGGCAGCCCTAATTGTGACGTCACAAACATAGAACTCCTCCCTCCCCCTGTCACGATATGTCACATTTTGTGGACCCCCTCCCTCCCCCTTGAGGTGTGACGTAATTAATGGATGATCCCTTAGATGAATTTGTCTTGGAAGTCATAACGTTACTTCTGTCAGAAGAAAGAATAACTTATTGATAAAATAATATCTAGTGGAGGTCCCTTGCAATTTTTTTTTGTGCCACCGTGACTATGTCTGCTTATTACTAAAGGTGGGTTTACACCAAACGAGCGAATACTCATTCTATCGCCCACTACGAAATCAACGAATTTCGAAGAATTACGTTTCGTGTAACGAACGAATTTTGTAGAGTTGGGACGCATAAGGAGGTAATGCGTATAATCGCCACGCTGGGCAAGCGGGTTGGCGCTCACAATCTGTCCACTATGATGACGCTGCTGGCTACACATCATCAATCTTTAATAAATGAATGGTCAGTGCCACTTCAATCCTTTAGCCGCTCTTACGACACTCACGACAGTTGGTGTAGTGACTAATGTATTGTTACTGCTGTCACGTCGAGACCGTAAACATAAATAACGGTACGATACTGTTGAGGTATAGGAAAGGCCCTTTTACAAGTTCAATATTAAGTTGTCCTACAAAAGCATCCGTCCCCAGCAGAGTATATAGTTTTTCTGTGCCTGTGCAAATGCTTATTTCGTTTGATATAGTATTTTCATTATTTATGTTTCTGTAGCAATATCAAGACTGTAATGTTGTTTTATCAGTTATTTTTTTTATGTGGTTGAATTCGAAAACAAAAATACGCAATTGGGTAATTCATTGTTACATTTTGTAGTTATCTATTATCCACTTGAACGTCCGATGATAGCATATTATCCAAACAAAAAAGGCAGTAGACTGTTCGTGGATACTATACTATCCCATGAAGTCGAAGGAGACACAGTTGATTATAGCGGCATGTAGCGAAATATAGAGGCATTATTTCCTAATTCCCTTGTTGCAACAACGTAGCCTAATAAACTAGTTTGCGCTAAAAAATATAAATGGCAGTGTACGCTCGTTACTCAGGCGATAAAAAATTATAATTATAAGTATTGTGTCAAACTGCCGTGCAATTGTGAGTGTTTGCTAAGGACTCCTAGTTATGTCGCAAGTATTTCACGTTAATTTACATATTTTTGGGGTTATTATACATAAAAATGATCAGGAACGTGTGCTCTATACGATAATGTGTATCATCTAAGTTTTTGACAGTGTGATACCTGTCAAGTGAGTTTAAAATATGAAGGTTATTTTTGAGCTGGGGTAGTAAACGTTTATAGCCGTATTTTAGTAATATAACACCATGTTTAGTGAAATATATAATAAATATTGACGAGTGGTTTATAAGGAAGAGATTAATACACTTAAACATAAGAAATATATCAAACTACGTCAGGATTCATCAAAATATTTACGGTGTTTTTGTATCTTTGTGTATTTGTTGGAAGGAGGAGGTAATCTAATTAATTTATTTTGATACTTTGTTGAAAATTATATGTGTTATTTGTGGTATCATTATAAAGGTGAAATAGTATATTTTTTTAATATGCAATAAAAATAAGGGGTCATCGCTCAAAATTTCCTGTAATTAGTCGTCAAAGAAAAATCTTTCTTATTTTTTACCGATGTCTTAAGTTTAACCTTGATTATAGTCAAGAATCATTAGGTATTTTACAATGACTATCATTGTATTTTAATAATTGTACTTTCATTTATACTCCTGATTTTTTTTATTATTATACCTTAAGTAGTTTAGAAAATATAAACGTTTTTGTAAAATCTTGTGACTGCGCAGCGCGGGGCGTACGTCGCTAAAAAAACCCGGACAGTTGACCGGAATATGGTCGCGCGGGGTGGACGTTCAAGTGGTTATATATTATATAATAGATAACTACAAAATCTAATAAGACCAAAAAACCCCAAGGGTGAAACAATGAAGTACCCAATTGCGTATTTTTGTTTTCGAGTTCAACCACATAAAAAAAAAACTGATAAAACACAAGTCTTGTTATTGCTACAGAAACATAAATAATGAAAATACTATATCAAACGAAATAAGCATAACTGATGCAAACTTCAATTCAAACTGATTTTCTAAACAGTAATTTTTTACATATCAAGTAATATTTAATTTCAAAGGTTTATTTTTATAAAATGTATGAATATGTCTTTCAAATATTAGGATGATTTTGAAATGTCTCTTTTAAATTAGGTTTCAATTAACATATATTCCTGATCCTCCCAGTACATAAAAATTTGCAAATTAAACTTGAATTTTAAATAGCTAGGATACTAAGTACCTAGGATCATTAAACTTTGTTAAGAATAATGTTTATTTCCCACATTTTGGAGAGAAAATCTAACAATTAAATTCCATTCAAACATCTCTACACTTTATCTCTTTAAAAAAATGTTTTTAAGTTTCATTGTTTTCCAACAAGAAACAGATATACCTAGGTATAGCCTCATAATAAAAGGTCACCA